>QNQO01011685.1:0-28948 GCA_003290165.1 Berberis thunbergii
ACAGTTTTTGTTGGTAAAAGGGATGCTATGTCAAGAAAATATTTTGTTGGTAATATTGACAACTACCAAGGAAATTTGTTGGTAAAAATCAAATATCGTTACCAACATATTTTTGTTGCAAGAACTATTTTATTTACCTACAAAATTTTTCTCGAAATATCTTAAAATCATCAAGGAAAATTGTCGTTGGCAAAGGTAACAACATTTATCATAAAATTTTTTCGTTGGTAAAATGCATAAATATCAACGAAAGTTGTCATCGGGTATCGTTACCAATTACCAAGGAAATTATTTTCAATAAAAAATGAATATTAAAGTTGTCTAAGAGACGACCTAATCTAGGTCCCAAACTCTACGGACATCACCCACTACCTCCCAAACTCTAAAAGACACCACTCTTGATGATAAGACCCCATTATGGAATTCCATATATAATATATTTATTTTTAGGCTTAACGAGAATCGAACTCCTGACCTATAGTAAAATCTATTGCAATATTTACCAATTGAGCTATTTGAATAATTGTGTTGTGTGAAACAACTTTATAGCTTATTAAATCAAATTACTCATTTTTTGCAATAAAAAAACCATTGCTACGTATATAATATAGACCAATATATAATATTTCGTCATTATAAATTAAAACTAAATATTTTCCACAAATATAATATTTATGTTAAATATCTACCACTTTTAGCAATGAAAAAAAATTTCACAGTAACACCATTATAATTAGCAATAAAATAGTAATAGCATTTCAATGCTATATGTTATTGAAATTGGTTATATCCTCAATGAAATAAAATTAAATTGTTGTAAATAAGAAAATGTGGCTTAATAAGAAAAATGTTCATGGAAATTTTATCAATACTTAGCAACGAAATAAATTGTTACCATTAATATTATAATTAACAGCAAAAATAATGTTGTATTGTTAAATAAATTTATTTTAATTTTTCAGATGAAATTATATCAATGCTACTAATAAAAAATTTAAACGAATTGATAATTTTCCACTATAAAGAAGCTAGGAGCTTTAAATATAAAAAAATTTCATGAAAAAAAATCATTATAAGTAACCAAATAAATCGTTGCAATAACGTCGTAATTAACTAGAGAAACTTTAGTTTCATTGTTGAAGAGACACGAACAAGTGTTATAGTGCATTTACAAAAAAAATGTTTGTCAATAATATGAATATTTATTAGCAATGAAATAATTTATTGTAAATGACATCACTATAACTAACAAACTAAAATTTCGTTGAAAAAGAAATATTTTGTTGCTAAATAATGTTGGTGGGAAATTGATTTTGGAATAAATATTTTTCGCCATCTCTTTACAAAGAAAAGTTGCCAACAAAATAGATTTTGTTACAAAAACTGACAACTCTATGGTTTTTTCAATGAAATTTATTTTTGTTAGAAATAGTAACATATTAACAAGGAAAATAAAATTTGTTAATAACTAAAACATTTTTTGTAGTGAGTATACCAATTTCCAACAAAATAATAACTTGTCGCTATAAAATAGTTAGTGAATTTTAATGAGAAACAAATTTTCATGAAATAATTATCAGTTTTTACCTAGAAAAAAAATTTGTTACAAACAATGTTATAATTACCAACAAAATCTTATTTCATAGCTACAAAGATTTCATTAAAAAATATATTGTTTCCAACAAAATAAAAAACGATGCCAATAGCGTGACAATTATCAACGAAATATTATTTTGCTGCTATAAATTAATAAACAAGCTTTAACAAGAAAATACCTAATGAAAAAAATTATCAATCATTATCAACGAACCGAATCATTAATAATAATGTGATTATTGTCTAGGAAAACATATTTCCTTACTAAAGAGGGATGAATAAGATTTAATATTCGTAAACAAGGAAAGTTAGTTGTTCTTAAAATTAGTCTTCTTTAGCAACAAAATATTTCATTTCAGATGATGCCATAATTACCAAGGAACAAGTATTTTGTGGCCATAAAAATAATTTCATTGTTAAATCAATTTAGCTAAAAATTGAGTTTGGAGGGAATGTTTCCCGCCACCTATTTAATAAGGAATGTTTCCTACAAAATATTTTTTGTTGGAAAACAGTAACAAGTTTATGGCTTTTTAAAGGAAATTTTTTATTCCTTAACAATGCTACAATATTAACAAGGAAATCAATTTTCGTAGCAATAATTTTGTTGGTAAAGATAGATTTCTTGTAGTGCCATGCACTCCTAATCACATCTTACTTGGATAGTTGAAACTCTTTTTGTGGCTGAAAATTGAAATAACAAGAATATTGTCTTTTCTGATTATTTTGAAAGAGAAATATTTGGAATTTCATGGGCAAGTTTATGTGCCAGCATTCTTATGTGGAATGTCGTTGAACTAGTATTGAGTAATTCTACCCAGCCTAGCATTTTTTTTGGATTTTTTTTACACTTCTACCCATTTTATAGATAGTGATTGTGGTTGTGTTTTAAAGAAAATGAGCAAAAAGTGTAAAAACACCAAAAAAAAAAAAGGTAATTTGGTTTAAAAGAAAAATTCGTAAATCACATCAATATGAAGGATGGTCCAGTTTAATAAGAACATCAACAACACCACCATCTATAACTTCGATGTTTATTTATATAGAGGAAAACTGCATAATGGATAAGATTTATAGGCCCCATCACCTCTCCACCGTATAAGAGCCAAGCATACTAACCAATTAGGCTACAACGGAAACACAACTTCCCTTATCAACACTAAAAAATTAATAAGCACCTTTTTTTTTTATCAAAGAATAAGCGCCTTTCTACCCACAATATATAGAAGTTATTCAAATTATAAAAGTTAACCAAAAGCACAACTAGGTGCAATTTGTAAAAAAAAAAAAAAAAAATGTAAAAGAAGAATGTATTTGTTGCTGATATCAAAGAAGCTTTGCGTTATATTTTAGTCTAATATATCAAGTAGTCAGGGCACAGACAATAGGAACTTCAAAATTATATGTTTACTCGATTAGAATTACCAAATGCTTCATAATTGTGTAGGGATTGATGGTATGGGACTTGGACTGATATCACAGCACCAAAGGCTTGGGAAGTAAGGATTATTTATGAATAAGTCTTTTTATTTGAAATTATTTATGAATAAATCTTTTGATTGAAAAGCTTGCATGGTCTTATAATCTGTTTTCAAATTCCCTTTGAATGTTGGATCTTCAACATATGGTGCTTGCATATTCCTGTTATGGACAGAACACCATTCAAAGATGTTTTTTCATGTTCTCTTTGTTGCTTAATTTCTTTCTAACTAAAACGTAGGCCTGTTAAATCTCTTCATAACTGGTGATGGAACATGAGTGAAAAAAAAACTGTTAGTTATTTCTTTCTTAATAGGAAATTCTTTAATTTCATCTCTACAGATATGGTGGAATTAGTTGAAATGACAGTCAAGGCAGAAAACTCCCGTGCACCTGGTAGACCCATATATCTCATTGGTGAATCCATTGGAGGATGTCTTGCAATGGCCATAGTAGCTCGCAATCCTGACATTGATCTTTTGTTAATATTGGTAAATCCAGGTGAAGTTTCATTTATTTGTTGCAATGTGTTTGTAGATGAAATCATGTTGTTTAGGAATCACATAGTCATGAGTACGATTTCAAAGTGAAAGTTACTATGACTCAATTACTCTTTTAAAGTGCATAATCATGATTTTAAGTAATATCCATTCTCATTGTACTTTTGTTGGCAGCTACTTCATTCAGCAACTCGCGGCTGCAACCTCTTGCCTACTTATTAGAAATTACACCGCAAAATCTCCACGTGGGTGTTCCTTCTTTCCTGAGTCTTCTGACAGGTTTGATACTCACGCTATTTTGCACTTCAGTGGTCTTGTTTCAGTCATATCTTTATTTCTATCAGTGTGGTTTTTCAAGAACTCCACTGTGTGGCAAAGAGGCAGAGCATGTTGAAGCTTCCTTTTCCCTTTTTTTTTTTAAAAATATTTTTATCTGTTTCAAATAATTTGAAGTTTCTCAAGTTTGTGCACTCTATGAAATTACCAAGTGATCCCTTGAGTATAGCAATGGCTAGTGTAGAAAAGGGAAATTCTCTTCAAAAGATTGTTCAACAGCTATCAGAAAATGTTGCTGCGTTGTTACCCTCCTTTAATGTAAGTTGGTCATAAGAAAATTTTGTATGCATTTCTTCGTAGAAAGTACCTTGGCCTGATTTACTGGTCAAGTGCTTCAAAACAATCTGATAGGAGCTTGTAAATTCTGCACTCAATAGTCAATACCGCCCGCATAAGTAGCTGAAATTTATGTGGGGAGGCAGAAAAATGTTATTCTAGTATATATCATTCAAAATGATCAAATATAAGTTCTATATGTTAATAAACACTTGTACAATTTTGATTATCAGCTCTTGGCTGACATTTTACCTGGAGAGTCAATTCTGTGGAAGCTTTAGATGCTTCGATCAGCTTCATCCTATGTCAACTTCCGTTTGCGTAAGGTCAAAGCTGAAGTTTTGATCCTTGCCAAGTGATTGACTACTAGCTTTTCTATTTTTTTATTTTTAATAATTAGAAATTATGTGATCCAGCAAGAATCAAAATCAACGTAACATCCACGGCCAGATAAATTCATATATAGAAAATATTAAAAGCTGACCTCCTAATCAACTAGCAAAATTTCTATGATCAGTTGAGAGTATATGAGTGCACATGCATTGTCTCACTCCCCTCCAAGTATAACCTTGCCATATCTGCATCCTAGTATGTGTTGTTTTTTTTTTTTAATTTAGATCTAAATTAATTATATGTCAGTGGAAGAGATCTTCTATTTCCAAACGAAGAAGAAGCCCAACGACTTAATGATTTGTTGCCACATTGCCAAATCCGCAATTTCAAGGATAGTGGTCACACACTTCTAATGGTATGGAGTGCCTTGCAGAATACTTCTCATAGTATTTTTTTTTTTAATCTTGTTTTCTATATCTTAGCATTGAAATCTTGAACATAAGCAATGCATGAGGGTTTTGGTGTTTCCTTGTGCTTGTCATTTTAATTGTTTTTAATTTGAACTCTTCCTGCATCAAGCTTCCAAGTCCCAACATGCTACAAAATTTATGTCCAGCAACTGTAACCGCAAGTTTTTGAATCGATTGGAAGAAGCCGTTCTAGCATTGACTCTTATGTAACGTACTACCAATTTATAGTTTCTTTAGTGTTACCAGGAAGCTTGTTAAGAATCTTAAGATCCATGAAACATAATCCCTGTGGCGTGCTTAGTTTTTGTGCTACATTAGTATTGGCATGAACTTAATTAATTATAAGATGAAGTTTTAAAATAAAACTAGTATAAATAGGGCATTTGCTGAGCATAGCTAGGGCATACGATTGTTGCTCAAATGAGCATGTAGTTAAACTATTCAGGCGCCTATTTTTGTAACTACTTAATACTAGCTGTAAACTTAAAATTTGCTGGTTCTGTTAACATGAACCAGGAAGACGACATTGACTTGGTAACTGTCATTAAAGGTGATGGCTTTTATCGTCGCACAAGGAGCATGGATTACGTTTTGGATTTCATGCCACCAACCTATTTGGAGTTCCAAAAAGGAACTGAATTAGTCAGGTAATTTATTCATCCTGATTAGGAGATTATACTTGATTGAGTCATATTTTTTTTTATCTCATTGGTCCTTATAACTGCCTTAATCTTCATATTCCTTAGATTGGTTGAGGGAGACCATTGTCTTGAGATAACTTGTTGAGGAAGGGGGAGCAATGAGGTAAGAGGCGCACATGGGTGTTGGTAGGAAAGAATATCATGTAATATTATGAGAATTTCAACGTTGAGAACCAAATTTAAGATGCATAGTGTTTCTTAAGTTTGATGAACCAATAATGAACATTATTGGTTTGTTTAGTGTCCTAGCATTGTGGATTGCACCGAGCGTTACTGAACATAATACTTTTTAGCAATTGGCAGCATCTTCTGGAGTATTCTAGTTAATGTTTATGTTTTCATCTCCTAGTTTATCTATCTCTAATTTCTCATTACTACTTCACAGGACCCCGCCCTTCCCTATTCAGTTAACTAGACTCGAGCACTCTTGTTTCTGCAAAATTATCTTTGCTCAATTGGTACCCAATTTATATAAAATACTTATATAGTGCAATATCAAGAAGTGGAAAATCATTTCAATTTATATAAAATACTTATATAGAGCAGCATACCAGCCTGCCAGGTGATGCAGCTCAAAGGAATTCTGTTTTATCATCATTTCTGTCCTAGACAAAAGAATATCTTCATAAGCTAGGCGGGAAGATAACAACTAAAAAGAATCAACAGGAGGTGGTGGAGGCATCAAATGCTGCTGCTGCTGCTGCACGATCTCAGACATGTCTTTGATTTATTATTATTGTTGTTTCATATAATTAAGCCTTTTCATTTCTATAATTTAACATTTTTATTTCCGTGACAGGGTCTTTCGGAAGTAGAAGTCATGTCAGCCGCGACTTGTGCTGGATAGGAAGTGATTATAAGGAACCGGTTCTCTGAAATGAACACTCCACATGATAGTTCATCCGTGAACAAGTAAGTCTGCAATAATTATGATAAAAAATTATTGAATTACCTGAGAAAAAGCAGCAGAAGGATTTTTTGTTTGGTAACAGATTTTATACACTCCACATGTGTATTCTCTTTCATATCTTGTCCTTGTGAACTATTTCATACACTCTAATTCTGATTCTGAATTGATGAGAAATGATGTAGGACTAATGATTTTGATGGTCAGAACTGCCAACTTGTCATCTAAAATGACTGGTCTTCACAACCGTTACTATGTTAATGCAAGATTTATTATTGATTCTTGGATTGACAACTTTCTCATCCTAGGTCTCTTAATGCAACAGGTGCAGCTGAATTTCAGAATACGAGCCATTCTATATAATACAACAGATTCTTATTTTAGAGAAGTTACATTTTGACATATTTGAGTGCTTGCTCCTCTAAACCACTAAATAATGGAGTGTGAATCTCTGATGGAAGATGCTCATTCAAAGACTTGTTGAAGATTGTTGCTTGTGATTTCTTCCTTATATCCCAACATCTTAGAGCTTAATCGCGAGTCAACAGTATACTTTAATAAATCTGACTAAGTTTATGTTTCCTGTGTTCAGCCATACCAGCCTGGTTATACTGCTCCACCTCCACCTCAGGAGACCACTATTGATATCAGGCAGGTTTTTTTTGTGTATATTCTGTGTCCACTTTTATTCCTACCTAGTGGGCTGTTTTAACATTTTTCTTTCTCAATTTTAAAGTTTAATTTTCACTTGATGTTGATTGTCTTTGACGTCTTGGAATTTTTGTCGGGGGACTAACTTATAAGTAACTCTGACGTTCTTGCAGTGAAGGTTGGACTATCTCTGGTACTCCTCTGGACTTGCACGATCCCAGGCTCTTGGCAATGGCAGCAGCTGAACACCATTTTCTCGACGCTGAATATGATGAGTATGCAGCTACAAATGCCAGTGGAGCAGCATTTTGCCGTTCTGCTGCCTTAATTGTAAGCCTCTATTTTCAGCCAGTAGTCTTTATGTTAATCAAGAGACTTACAAAACTATCATATGAAACTATCATATGGTGCTTTGATTTATAGTTTTGTCCGTATAAAAGGAATTTTTAACCAAAACATTTATAACCCTTCAATACTTTTGCAGAATTGTGGTTTAGTGCAACATGTAGCCTCTCATATATCTGTGTGCGTGTTTGTTATCTCATTAACATAGATACTGTCATTAGGATCCTGACCTTGCCAGGCATCAAGACCTTTTTTTCCTACATTTTATGTGCACTGATGTTCTGTTATAGTATTTAATTTGTTTTGTTTCTTGATCGGACCTATTTAGTTATAGGTTAACTGTTCCCTTCTGGTGCAGTTAATGGCACTTCTGCTGTTAAGGCATGCACTGAGCATTACTAATGCTGATGGTGGCGATGATGACACGTCTGCTTTTTTCTCTGTAAGTGTAGATGGAACAATCACTTATTGAATTTGCTCAAGTTGTCAGAAGTTTCTATTTTGATCTAATGTTGTAGCACATCACTGACAGTTTGATGTTTAACAACTTTTTTTGTTACGTGTTGCTGGGTTTCTTTTGCCATTCTACATCATGGCATGGGCAATAAGTATTTTGCAAAGCCGAAGACAGAGGCAGGTTAGTCTTTGTAATGTTATTAGTTTAATTTTCCTTTATGGCCACCCTGCTTGTCCAATCCAATCTGATGCTTAAGACAACCCTGTGCCAATTTTTGTGTAGTAGGGCACAGTAGGTGCTATTCTACAATGTGCCATCTGCTGGAACTGTTTTACTGCTATTCAAGATTTACACAAAAGATTGAATTTTGTAGGCAATTTCTACATAAGTTACTGAGAAGCTACCCACAACATTGATGCATGCACGAGCCATTGTTGCCGGCTCAAGACATTAAGAATCGGAGCTGCTCTGTCTAGTTTTTTTTCAGTACTGCAATACAATGGACAACACGCTCTATTTTGACAGAGTGGTCTGTCTTGATGCACTCTGCTGCTTTTATTTTCTTCTGCTATTTGTGATTTGTCATATTCTGATCCATGTTCTTCCACATGACCTGCCTTGCAAAACAAAAAGTGAAAACTTTTCTAAACTTCTTAGGAGGTAATGTTGCTAAAGAATATATTTTAATTTGATGGTACTCGTACACTCCATGTCCAATGCATTAAATTAAATATTTGCATTGAATTGTACTATATTGTAAGTGCAATGCATTAAATTAGGAAAATGTTGCAATTCTTTAAACTTGTGTTCAGCTTTTGGCTTTGCTCTGTTGAGATTATTATCTTTTGAAAATGCAATACAAGAGATTCTTTTTGGCTTTTCATATACATGTTTAGAGAATGCATATGAATGAAAATGCAATACAAGAGATTCATGACTGAAATCACCCCATGTTTGGCGGGGTATTACTATTAATATTAGAACAATGTAAATATCCGAAAACTAATGTTATTTACAAGAGTGTGTCTGGTTGTCTATTGCTATTATGTTTAGACATGCTATCCACAATAACAGAAAAGGCCAGTTAGATTTTGACTAATTGATGCCCCTTAATTTCATTGCAGGAAATCTTGTTCAATGAGGACCACCCTCTTCTTTTGAATTTATCATTTTCAGTTAGTCTAAGCCTTCTCCATATGAGGACCACCCTCTTGGAAACATCTCAGGAGAAAATTGTTCAGCTAATGATAGCAGTTAATAGATGTATTGCATGGGTGCTTTCAAGCTTTCTCTTCGGGCAAGTCCATGAGAATAAATGTATTGCATATTCTTTGACCATTTGATGTAATAGTATAATCTGGTCAACTGACAAATGACAAAACGTGCACAGCATGAAACAAAGTTTGGCACGTTTGATGTAATTGTATATTCTTATTAATTACATTACTTTGCCTCCATTCGTTTAAGTTTGGCACATTAAAATTTTTATTTTCTAGAAATAAAACTTATAAGATGTAATAAAAAGTCATTTGATAGCAAAAAAAAAAAAATTGCCACGGCTTAAAACCGTGGCTAACTATTGTAACGGCTTAGAGCCGTGGCCATGACTTGCCACGGCTTAAAACCATGGCTAAAACCTTTTCAACGGCTTATAACCGTGGCAAACATATATTTTGCCACGGTTTTTAGCCATTACTGAGGATTTAGCGACGCCCCTACAGCCCACGGTTCTAAGCCGTGCCAATGGGTTACCCCCACGGTTTAAAACCGTTGCTAATGGCCATTTTTGGTGTAGTGAGTGGATAGTCAGGTGGAACGTGTGTCAGTGAGTATGGAAGAAAGGCCAGGTTCTAGAACTGGAATTGAACCCTATACTAAGCTAGGATGTGCCCACAGTGGTGGTGACAGTGGTGCTGACAATGGCTATCATAGTGGTGCTCATAGTGGTGCTCACAGTTGTGGTCACAGTGTTGCTTACAGTGGTGGTGAAAGCAGGGTGCAAGGTTAGATTGTAGGGGATTCAGCCGGTGATGACAAAACTTTAGTGGACGCAGTAGTAATTGATGAAGCGAATATCAAACATATTTTAGATGTTGGTTTGCTAAAGAAGGATCCCGAACTTGGTAAGAATACGAACATGGGGAAGTTTTTAGACAAAGCAATTAATTTGATCAAAGTAGGACGTAAATTGAAGAAAAAAAGATGCCTTTGAAAGTGGTAGTGATAATAGTGATGAGGCGGGCTCAGACCCATAATTGGGACCTTAGGTTTCATTGATCAGAGATTTGGATATGGAGGCTAAATCAGATTGGGAACTCAATATCCAAAGACAGAAAGTCAGACAGGAATTAGTTTTGGGTTCTCGTATATGACATAGAAGGGTGGCGCTTCTTCCCAAGTAAAAAGTCATTGAAAACTTTATGTTTTGGAATGCTCGTGGGCTTGTTAATAGATCCACGAGATGTCTTTTAAAAAGAATGGTTGCGGATCACAATGTAATAATTCTTATGCTAGCAGAACCAATGATAGAAGCTAGTAGGTATTTAGATATAGGAAATAAAGTCAGATTGTCAGGATTTGCTATTAATGAAGGAGTAGGTGGAAAGATTAGGATTTTCTGGGACTCCAATTTGGCGATCTTGGTGGTTGATATGTGAAATCAGATTATTCATTGTAAGGTAAGTGATTCTAATTCCCGAGTTTTTATGATTTCTTTTGTTTATGTTAAATGCTCAATTGAAGAAAGGAAAGAACTATGGGCTCTGATGGAGGAATTTTCTTGGCACTGTGATATTCCCTGGATGGGGTGGGGATTTTAATAAGGTTGTTAGTTCCCAAGAAAAGGTAGGAGGAATAGAGCCTTCAATAGTTAGTACGTCTAATTTCTCTGATTGCATCGAAAACTGTGGCTTACATGATTGTGGGTCAGTGGGGCCTAAGTTTACTTGGTGTAACAATAGACGTGGAAGAGGCCGTATCTGGGCCTGATTGGATAGGGTGCTTGTCAACTCGGCCTGGTTGTATCTTTTATCCAATCAAACTCATGTATGATAACTTTTTCCTCCAAAGTTCAATATTTTTCATCTTTGATTCACTTTGATTCATTCATAACATCTGAATAGAAAACCAAAGATATTCTCTTAAAAGTTTAATTATCCGGTTCAATTCCATCACAATAAAACCTAGTTTTTCCATAAAGCTTTCAAATGAAACCCCACTCAACCCAATTGTATACACTACTTTTAAACTCTATCAGAAATCAACTTGTGCTATTTAGGCCAGCTTCATTATCAATGAGACATAAAACAATTTTATTTTTTGGCATTTTTGATAAGAATAAGAATATTGCCAAAAGAAGATTGATTCCACCTTTTAAGTTTCATGCTAGTTATGTCAGACATAAATTAAAAAAAAATCATCGAACCCTAATTTCATCATAAATAAAAGAGAGAGAGAGAGAGAGTACTTGTTCGGTTGCAGTGGCTAATCGATTTTGAAGTCGAGGGAAGTCGATTGAAGTCGATTGATGTCGAGGGAAGTCGAGGAAAGTTGAGGGAAGTCGAGGGAGGAGCAGGGCAGTCAAGGAAGCAGGGAAAGAGGGGAGGAGGGAAGTCGAGGGAGGGAGCAGGGAAGTCGAGTCGAGGGAGGGAGCATGGAAGGAGACGATGTCGAGTGGAGGGTTTGTGAAGAGGAGCTTCGTTTTTGTCGAGGGAAGTCGAATGGAGGGAAGGTCGAGCGCCAAAATTGCTCGCCCAATTTTTTTTTTAGCTTTTCATGTAGCCACGGTTTTGAGCCGTTGCTAGAGCTAGCCACGGTTTAGAACCGTTGCTAAATTTTTTATGCAACTATTTTGAGCCGTTGCTAGATCTAGCCACGGTTTAGAACCGTTGCTAAATTTTTTTGTTGCAACGGTTTTGAGCCGGTGCGAAAAAATACCCACGGTCTGGAGCCGTTGCTACTAATAGCCACGGTTTTTAACCGTGCCAAATATACCAACGGTTTTAAACCGTGGCCAGGTTTTTTTACCCACGGTTTTAAGCCGTTGGTACTTATAGCTACGGTTTTTGGCCGTGGCAAATACACCAACGGTTTAGAACCGTGGCCCGCTCGGCGTAGCTAAACTGCTCTTTTGGTGGAGTGGGAGCATCGACCACAATGAACTCCTAGACAAGGTACTTTCGTAATTGGGCCCTTCCACCACTATCATTAAGATGATCATCCCAATAGGGAAACATCTCTCTCTGCTGAACCCGACAATGGGATGGTTGGCGGGCATTAAGTTCATTTCCTTGAGTTGCACATTGTGGAAAGCATTGAGAAACATGATGTTTGAAGAGCTTCCTATCTCCACCACGACCCTTTTTACTTCAAACTTTGAAACGAGGACCGAGATGACCAGGGCGTCATTCTGAGAAGAATGAATTCCTTGAAGGTCCTAGTCCGTGAAAGTCGGTGGTGGGATGGGGCTCTGAATGCGTGCACATTGCACTTGTCTGCTTGCCTTCAGAGCCAACTTCATGGAACACATATATGATTCCCATAACTTTTTTCTCTATCTCCTTAACGGAATCTTCCCTTTCTTTCGTCTGATCCCGCTTTTTGTCCAGGCTTAGGAAATCATTGAGCTTCTTCTTTTGAATCCAACACTCAATCACGCTCCTGAGACTCTTGCTGTCCTCAGTGTCGTGACCGCCCACCTTGGAAAAGAAGTAATATTTGTTGTTATCGCGTCGGGATGGGTCTCCTTGCTGTTTGGCAGGCCACTTTAGCCCTTCCCAATTCTTGATAGCGTTGAGGACGTTAGACATACTGGAGTTGAAGAAAGTGATGGATTTAGACCCAATGTAGATAAAGGAATTATTTTGTCTTGGACGACAAGAGTCAGGTTTGTTGTCGTTGCGTTTCCTTTTTTTGTCATCGTCATCCTGTTTCTTCCCCTCTTTCTTGCTTATAGATCCCGACTCTTTTCGGACTTCGCCTTCTTGGCGGCTAGCATTTCATCGAGAATATTGACTCTCTAGGCACTTTTCAATAAGTTTGCAGAATCAGCTAGAGAGTCTAGAGTGAGAAAATCATAGAACTTGCCTATCTTTAAACCTAAGTAGAAGGCTCTGATTGCAGTGTCGCTACTGCACCAATCAATGAGAGCCAATTCATCATTAAAACATGTGACATATTCCCTTAAAGCATGAGAATGAGCAGATAATGTGGCCCTCCCTAATTCGTTGGCTGTCAACAAAACGTATAAGAAACACTTTTGCTAGTCTCTGGAATGAGTTGATGGACCTCGAAGGGAGGTAGTGGAATCAGGTCAGCGATGACATTTTCAGATTGGTAGGGAATGACTAGCACATTTTGCTTCGGATCCTTATTTGAGTGCCATTACACGCTAGAAGTGGCACAAGTTATCGGACGGGTCTGTCGTCTCGTCATAAAACTCAAGCTTCGACGAAGTAAATTTCTTCGGCAAAGGCTCATTCATGATGTGAGCCATAAACGGTTAGAGAGTGAGGTTGAACAACACGTCAGGATTGGTGGACCTTAGACAGATGGGGTTTTAGGAGACATGTCTGTCAGCCCTAAACGATGGGTCTCTGCTTCTGGTGCACTGAGAGTCTGCAGGGGCAGCGGGGCTCTCCTTACGTGTTCTCTTATGTTTTTCGGGGATGGAGCTCTTCTCTACTCCTGTTCTCCTTCTGCAGGTGGAAGGTTCTACTGGGTGAACATCTCCAACGCTCGTGCAATATGCTGCATTTGAGTTGATAATAGATCCACCCTTGGGTCCAATGCGGATGCCAATGACAAATCCTGAGTGAGACACTAACCATTATGAATTTACTGCATGTACTATGCGAGGGTTTGATTTTGTTCCTCCCACTGTGCCAAATTTGTCATAACTGGCAGCGCTCTCGTAGTACGAGTGTTGAAGGGCTCAAGGGTGTTTCCATTGTTGCGAGATCTCATGGTCACTATATCTTTGTATTGTGAGGTAGAGTGGTATCATTGTTTTTCAAGGAACTTCATCGTTTCCCACAGAGGACACCAAATTGATGTAATCAAATCTTGTTCTCCTTAACATTAACCTGGACTTGCACAGGGAACGCATGTGAGCCAAGGATCACCTTTGTGGTAGGTGATGACACTCTAATGCTAAAGTCGGAAAAGCTTAAAGTTGTAAATTGGGTTATATAGCATACCTGATGCTGGCGATTTTCACTCCCTTCTTTGACCTTGACCTACAAACTTGCTGACTTGGACAAGGAACGCACGTGAGCCACGAACCACCATTTTTGTGGCCGATGACACTCTGATACTAAAGTCAAACACAATCAACCACCGTTTTAGCGTACCTTAGCTCACCAATGTCATGTCTTATTTATAGTACTAGAGTCCTAGTTCAACCAGGCCATCGATGGCGTAGTTTAGGGAAGAAGATCTTTGTGAGGATCGTTCTCTATATAGGAGTTGTGCTGCGAAGGGTAGTTTCCTTGTCAGCCTTATGCTTCTAGATATGTGGGAGATAGTTCCAAATCAGAGAGTAAGTAATAGATAGAAGTCTCCATGTGTGACATATACTTTTGTATTTGCTTCCTAGTTAAAAGCAAAATGTTGTTGTCTTGTTTGTCCGAAGCTGATCCTCGAGATACTTGTCTTAGCAGGGCTTACGGGTATTGAGGATAGTTGTGAGACGCATGGGCATAGCAGGATGTAATGATTTGGGTTCATCTAGCGGACTGCATTGTGCGGGCTTGAAACCATTTTGGTGTATTATCCATCACATTGGTTCACTAAGTCACTTCTTGAAAAGATACGCCACTCATGATGGTTGAGTCTGAATCCTTGCTTGAGTCGCGTGCTTCATTGTCTAAGTGTTTGTCGGTGCAGTGAAGAAGATGCATCAAATCTAACTACCGAGCAGGCTGAATCTTTGAACAAGAAGCTAATGTTGGTTGTTGGGGCAGCTTCCACTAGTGTTACCCCGTCTAAACCGTTTAACTAGAGGTTCCTGATGAGATTCGCCTGAGGTCTTAGGGTCCAATCGATCTGCTGATAGGTCATCTGATAGTAGTCGTGGTAATGCGGGTCATCCTTCTTATAGAATGCATTGTTCCCCATCTCGTTCTAGCGCGTATATCAGTGGCGACTACAAAAGACGGTGCTAGCATAATTCTGCTTCTAGGAGAGCTCCATATGGATGCGCGGATAAGTTTGTTTGCTCCGAATGTAGTGAAGATGAGAAACTAGGCTTGGCACCAAAAAGTTGACATGGAATATGCTTCAAGGAAGCACATAAGCAGGCTCTACAGTTGGCTAATGGACCACGCTTCCAAGCCCGAGGAGGATACATTGGAAGGTCGTATGGATAAGGGTTTGAAACACCTTATGCTAGGGATGTCTCATTTGAGGCAGCCAGCCATCACTGTCACAGAGGTTGAGGTTGCTCGTGAGAGGGTGTACACCATGGAGCGTGCCTTATAGAATATGCAGAAGTTATACTCTAATGCACTTTTTGAAATTGAGTTGCTGAGGAAGCAAATACAGGATAAGAGGGTGGAATAGTCAGCCGTTGTCCCAGAGACTCAGAAGGTTCATCTGGAGGCCCTTATTCTAATTTTGTAAAGGTGGTGTCTTTAAAGGACAAATTCAAGCAAGAGTTTGATTTGATCCGGCGTAATCTGGAGGTTGCAAAAGAAACTGCGGCTAAGATGTGCTCTGAGTTGCGGTCTTTTGCTGAGCAGAATGCCATGAAAAAGATTGATTGGGATGCCTAGAGGCCAGCGTGGAATTCAATGCTCGAGTAGCAAGAAAGGCTGAAAATCAACTTCAACTGAAGCGAAGGAGTTGTTGGATGGATGCAGTGGAATTCTTGCCAGTCAACGCAATTAAGAGTAGTCTGGCTACGAAGCAGTCTCAAGTCTATGTGTTGACTGGCAAGTTGGAGTTGTTGGAGCGTGAACTTGTGGAAGCGAAGGAGCATGAGGAAGAGCTTCTCAAGGTGTAGGGCAAGTGTGAATTCCGCTAGGGTCATGCATGGGAAATTAGAGCTGCTGACACTGATGAAGGAAGAACATTCGGAATGGGACCTTGCGTATTACAAGATGTCAAACGCAAACTTAGTAGTGATCGTTGTGTCATCAGAATAAGAGGGTGATCCAGATCATGATGCTCAGATTGAGGTGTGTGCGGACACAACTTTTGATTATTTCGCGGTTAAGCTTAGTTCTCATGTTTTTGAACCCCCTCCTGATGAGGAGTAGACTTTGTGCACCTATAATTTTTGTTTCATTTGTAAATGAAAACAAGTTTATTTTGAGTACACTTTGTGCCCGTATTGTGTTTGGTCTCCTTTTCTCGTGCTTTCAAATATGCCTATTCATTTTACTTTGACACATGTCTGGTTGGGTTTGTAGGAAGCCGAGTGGTTTGTCTACTGCTGAGAGTTTGACCATTTATGTCGTGAATGATTCTGACATGTTCTTCTGTGAGGTCTCAGAGTCACTATCGCTTAGTTACATCCAATAGGAAGTGTTCCGCGATGGTTTAGCATTTGGCGACGATACACGGGCTATAGCTCATCCTTAAGGTAAGCCATTGGAGACTTAAGTTGAATATCTAACTGTCGGTTGTGGTTGCTGGCGTGGGTGAATTGTGGTAGCCGAGCACATGAGTTGTCTTTGGGCAAGAGCGCTTATCCCGAGTCAAGTTTCGTAAGCTCGGGCTTACATTCTATGTACCATTCACTTGTCAGTGGGTTAAAGTATTGAATACCATTCAAAAAGTGATTGTTGATTTTTATGGGGCGATCATAATAGCAAACATAAGAAAAAATGGGTTGCATGGTAAAATCTTAGTTTCCCTATAGATGAAGGCGGATTGAATGTGAGAATTATTGATTGTGTGATAAAAGCATTTCGAATTAAGGCCTTATGGAATTTGATGAATACTGACTCCTTGTGGGCTATTTTTATGCGAAATAAATATTTGAAGACTCGAATACCTATCAGTGTTCAAGTTGCTCAAGCAGGTGCATCTCCTTTTATGAAATAATTATTGGAGTTCAAGAACTTTATGGTGGAACACTCAACTTGAAAGATTGTTAAGGGCAATGTAAGCTTCTTCAATGAAAATTGGAGCTTAGGAGAGACTTTTCACCGCATAGGTCGGGCAAAACAGAAAATAGGTGGCCTTCTTTAAAGCAAATGAATAGAGAGAATTTTAGGTGTCTGAAATCTTTTCTGCAAACAAAAGCCCAAGACTTTTATATTGGAAAATTACGAGGAGAAGATGGTGAAAAAGATGTTAGAATTTGGATCCCTAAAAATGATGGCAAGTTTTCTATAAGTTAGGTTTCTAAGATTCTTCGGAGTAGGGGGCATCATGATGGGTTTTGGAAATGGCTATGGCATCCTTTACTAATTTCCACAAAGATCTCCATTTTTTTGTTGAAAATCATTAAAAGGGCTTAGCCGGTAGATGGTGAGATCCGCATAATTGGTTTTCAATTGGCCTCTAATTGCAGTTGTTGTAGAAGATTTGGGGATGAAACGACTAAACACTTGTTCTTGGAAGGTGAACTTGCTAGAAGGGATTTGAATCATTTTGAGTTGATTTTTAATGTACATGTTTATAGATTGATTGAAGTGTTCTGTATGCTCAACATATGGTTTCATAAAGCCAACATTTCAACTATGTCAGGTATTATCACCCATCTTACTCCTCTTTTTATTCTATGGGAAATCTGACTACAAATAAACAAGAAACTCTATGTGATAATCAAAGTTTATTATTGGAGTGGATATGTATACATGCACTTCACTCCTAAAAAAAGGATAAAAATTGGATACTATTGCATAGATTGGGACTCGAAGAGAAGGCAGTGAGTGAGGCTCAAATTCGCGTAGTCTATTGGAATGTTCCTTCGGTTCGATGGCTTGCACTTAATGTTGATGGCTCGTCTAAGGATGACATGGCGGGTTACAAGGTTGTTGCTCATGGTGTGCAGTATGGTGCAGACTTGTTGAAGGCTGCTTCATGATGTGCAAGAGACTAGTTTGGGTGGACAACTCTTCGACGTGTGTAATAATTGATGCTTGCTAATTTCTCTTGCCAGGAAGGCTTTGGCAGCTAGTTTTTTGGCAGTAAACAAGGGACGCCTTGCTTTCTTTTGGTAGCAAGGTTACCTTTGTGAACTTATTTGCATATTATTATTTGATGAATTAGGAATAATTCACTAGGCCTAACTCTTGGTGAATAAGTTCAAACTCTTGCTTAATTAATCCTTGGTGAATAAGGCCTAGTTCTTGATGAATAAGGCCTAGTTTCTTGGTGATTAAGGCCTAGTTTCTTGATTCTAGATGACCCGTTTGATTATTTCTTTCGTTACTGTAATGTTTTTGGTGAAAGGTCTTATTAAGGTCCCTGCTTTTAGTTATTGGCTTTAGGCATTAAACCTTGGTTACAGGCCTTTAACCTTTTTTTTTTTTTTAAATTAAACCTCCAGAGGGGAGGGGCAACTATGGGATGCTAGACCTTTATTATACCAAATTTTTTTTTACACATTTCGGGGGTACATTACGACTTTACTCGAATAAGAAAAAACCAATAGGACTAGCCCATGTGAAACAAAATAACATTGAACAAATCCTGCCTAAAACAAAATTTAAGCCTTAAAAGATCTTACCGAAGGTCAGAGCCACATGAAAATTGCCTTGAAACAGGAATTCGAAAATCTCTATCCAAGAAACCTTGCACAAAATTTCCTCTTTCACTACTTGTACTCAAAAATTTTGCTTGCCACTTGATCATTGATACATCCTACAAAACTTGCAATTGCATAATAAACAAGCTTGCAACCTGCAAAAACCAACTTGCTGGAAACAACTTGCAATAAAAATTGCAACTTGCCATCAACAACAAACGAACTTCGCAGTTACAATCCAATTCCTTCGAAAACAGGACAACACCATTGCAACATAATTCGAAACAGCACACGCATATTATGCTTACTCATTAGACAACAACAAATAATCACAACTGAAAGTTGCCCGAGCAGCAACAAATTCTGCAAAATCAGGCATGCTGTCCATCCAGACCTTACCCCTGTTTAGAGTAAAGTAGGTCCCCAAAACCACACACTCTGTCCAGCGAGACAGAGCACTCTGTCCAGGTTCCAGACCAATCCAACTGTCAAGAGACCTTTCCCAATTCAGCGACCACAGGCGTTCCTTCCCTAGTGAGCACTCCACTTGACCCGTATTTCTGCATTGAACTGAAAATAAATAACTGCATTCAATCCAGTCTGAAACAGAGTTTGTCCCCTATTTTTCCAGAAAAAAACTCCTATAATTCGTCACCAAAGCTTCAACACCCTCGCCGAATTTTTTCCTGTGACTCTCAGACTGCCATAAACGAATTGTACCGGGGATAACTCCACTCATATAACATCCGAAAGTCTAAGATATGCCATCTTATTCTTGTCAAGAATAATTAAGGACTTTATTATTTTAGGGGGCGATCCCAAATAATAAGTTTGAGACAAATTCTCCACTTGTGCCAATCTAGCCAAAGCGTCCGCCACTAAATTAGTCTCCCTGAACACGTGGATGCAATGCCACACAAAAGCTAGCCTTATTCATCTCTCTTATCTCTCTTCACCAATTGCTAAGAAACCAAAGAATTTGTGTTTCTTGGAAGATCCATTGTTTGACAAACATTGAGTCCGTCTGAATTACACATTTACGGATACTCAGATCAACACAAAATCTCAAGCATTCAAGCATGGCCCTCGTTTCTGCTGAATTGTTTGTTCCTTCCCCAAAAGAACATTGTCTGGCCGCCACAAAATTACCCTCTTCATATCTAATAACAAATCCTCTAGAAGTATTCTTCTCCCTATAAGATCCATCTACATTAAGCACATAACATCCCATAGGAGGAAAATTCCAATACACCACCCGGGGAGGAATCATTGCTACTTTTTTTTCATGTATACCCAGTCTATTGAGCAACGCCCCATTGGTTTCCTTTGATTTAGGCTAAAAAAATTTACAACACATTTAATCCAGTAGCACACTTTAATGATCACATAGCTTGACGAACATTCCTTTCCGTCATAAAGTTTTTTGTTTCTCTGAATCCATATCTCCTATAATATAAAAAGAGGAGTGATATGAAGGAGGATACCTGATAATGAGGATTTCTTCGCCTTTCTAAACCACGCCGTTAGCATGCTATAGACTTTAACCGGTCTGTGTAAGTGTATATCAAAAACCAAATCAAAATGTCTCCACACCCTACTAGCTAACTCACCCTCCAAGAAAAGGTGTTTTGTGGTTTCCTCCGTAGATTGAGCACAACACCCACATTTAGAAGCCAGCTGAAATCCAATTCTTCTAATTTCTCCATCAATGGGTATAACCCTTTTAATAATCTTCCATGTGAAAACAAAAATTTTAGAAGGCAGAAGAGGATGCCAAAGCCAATTCGAGAAGTCATCAGGAGTCCCCCTACCACCTAGAATTTCACATAAGAGCTAATAGAGAACATACAATCATTATTTGGTATCCATATTCTAGTGTCTCGATCGCCATCATCACCTTTCACTATTGTCTTGTACGCCTCTTGAGCTTGTTTTTGCATTCCTTGGGTTAAACTTTTGAAATTATCCCTGCACATTTGCCTTAGGGAAGGCAAAATATCATTTGTCTCCGCTTCCCCATGTCTAAAAAAGATTTCATCCTTAGCCCAGTGTTCCTCAAAGAAACTGACGCTACCTTTAGTGATCCTCCAAGTGGAATGTTCTACTATAAATTTTAAGCTCTTGCTTACAGATTGGAACCCTTGCCTTCAAATATTTTTTCCTTAAGAACTATGCCCATAAAGAGTTGGTGTTTATCAGATTCCATAGGGACTTAACTCGAAAAGCTTTTGTAGTATCGTCCAGACATCTAACATTTAATCCACCTTCCTCCTTAGTAATACTGATTTTATTCCATACAATCCATTTTCGCTTTTGTCTCCCTTCATGATCTCCATTAAAGAAGTATGCAATCATTTTCTGAATAGATTGTAGGACCTTCATAGGGACCACAGTAGCTGCTATAGTGTAAATCGGCATAGACAATAAGACATGACGGATCAAAGTCAACCTGCCCCCTGGCGACAACAGTCGAGATTTCCAACCTTGAATTCTATGATGGATCTTATTTACCAAATCATCAAAAAAAGAAATTATGCATCTGCCTTGTTAAATGGGTACTCCAAGGTATGTGAACGGGGTTTGCTTGTAAGAGAAGCCTGTCCATAATTTGATCAAAATTATTTTTTCTGCATTAACTTTCTCATCAATCATGAACGAACTTTTCACAGTATTAACTTCCTCTACTGATGCCTGACAATATCTATCTATGAACTTCATACATCCTGTAATGGATTTTTTCCTACCATTCAAGAAAACCAGTGAATCATCAGCATATAAGAGGTGATTGATCAGGGAGGCGGCCATAGGCATGTGATAAAATTCAATTTCCCCTCGACGAAAAGCTCAAGTGAGCCCTCTACTTAGTACTTCTGCTACAATAACAAAGAGTAAGGGGAAGAGAGGGTCACCTTGTCTAAGAACCCTAGAAGATTTGAAATATCCGTCATACCTGCCTTGCATCAACACCGAGAATCCACAATGAGTTATGCAATTTGAGATCAGATCACATATTCTGTTATTAAAACCAAATTTACGAAGAACCACCAAGAGATATTCCCATTCAATTCTGTCATACGCCTTTTCCATATCTAACTTGAACATGACGGTGTTCCCAATCACTTTTTTGCCAATCTCTTTCATAAGTTCTTGTGCCAATCCAATGTTTTTGAGATAAGTCTCCCTTGTATGAAAGCCCCCTACTCTAAAGAGATAATATTTGGGAGTATCTTACCCAATCTCAAACTAAGGATTTTACTAAAATTTTTATAGACCACGTTGTACAGACTAATAGGCCTAAAATCAGAATAAGATGCAGGCTCAACAATTTAGGATTAAGTGCCAAAAAATTTGAAGAGAAACTACCTGGCATCGTTTGGCAATCAAAGAATTCCTTCGCGGCTTTCCAGATATCCAGACAAACAATATCCCAACATTTATGAAAAAAGCCAGCTGTAAAACTATCCGGGCTTGGTGCACTATCATGAGGAATGCGATGAACTGCTTTTCTTACTTCATCTAAATCAGGAGGCTTCATGAGTGAATCACAGTCCACCTCCCTTATCAAGCTCGGAATGCACTCCATGAGTTATATATCCTCTTTGTATCCTTCTGATGAAAGCAAGGATCCAAAAAAATTATTCGCTTCCAACAAAATATCTTTCGGATCAGTAAGTAAATTGCCTGCTCTATCGTGGATTTTTGTGATCGCTCTTCTTTTTTGTTTGGATTTGACGAAAGCAAATAAGAATTTAGTTCATGCATCTCCTTTTTTGAATTCCTTTCCACCTCATTTTTGTTTCCAGTAAATTTCTTCTCTTATGAGCGCAATTTTGAGTTCAGTCTGACATCTATTCAGATTAACCATATCATTTATATCCCAACCCTGCATTAAACTGAATTCCAATCTTGCAATATCATCCTCCAATCCTCTAATGTTGTTGAAAATATTACCAAAAGTTTCTCTATTCCATATTTTCAGAGCTCCCCTGAGGCGCTTAAGTTTAATTGTCACTATATACATACATAGCCACACTACCATTTACCGAAGAGTTCCAGTTTCTTCCACAAATCCCAGAAAATCATCATGAGTAAGCCACATACTTTGAAATCTGAATGGGGACATACCTGCCCTCTGTGACAAAGGCAAAAAAAGTAGCAATGGAGCATGCTCTCAGTAGATGATCGATCCGAGAATGCTGCATACGAGCAATCCAGTCTGAATTCCTAAAAAAAGATCCAGTCGAGCCCAGGTTATGTCATCTCCTCTTTGGTTGTTACACCAAGTTTATTTAGGTCCTTCAAATTCACAATCTCTAAGCCCGCAACTCGAGATAGAACTAGAAAATTCCAACATTGCCTGTTGATTAGGTGGGCGTCCGCCTAATTTTTCTCCACCTTCAACAATGACATTGAAGTGATCTCTAATGATCCAGGATTCATTCATACCCATTGCAATGTGTTCCATATCCTCCCATAAGCTTCGTCTCTTCTGTACTGAGCATTTTTCATATACGAAAGAAGTGTAGAAAATGATATAGGAAACAGGATAGTAACCTTACAGTGAATCAATTGGTCGGTGCGAATTAAAATATCTACTTGTAGGTTATTATCCCAGAAGAGCCATATTTTTCCTCCAACATCCTCATTCGTAGCAAAGCAAGACAGACTCACCTTGCCTGCAATCTCCATGTGTCTTGTAGCTTGAATCATGGGTTCCGCAATGGCAAACAGCTTAACATTGTTTTCTTTAACCAGCTTTTTTAATCTACTTCGGGTCGCCCGGTTACCAACTCCCCATGCATTCCAAAACATAATATTATCTATCATTATGGATACCTGGGGTTGTCATGTTTCGTGTCACTCTCCGGCTCCCTCCCACGGGTCCATTATTTAAACCCTTCTTTTTGCCTTTCGTCCTATCTTCGTCAGAATGATGACCTAACTCTACGATGTTATTAGAAGACGTATGTGCATCTGACTCATCATCTGACAATGCATGAATTCTTGAATTTTTGCCTCCTCCCTGCACCTGCAAATTTTGTGCATTAACTGCTGCTTCCTGTTCTTGTTTAGTGTCGGCCTGCAAACTCTTGGACTGGTATTTTCCAACTCCCTACAGTTGTTGCAAGAATTGAGTACTCTATTTCGTCATTGAACAAATCTCCTGTTGTCCGGTGTTGTCCAATGCATTTTCTTCTGAATCAATCGAAACTCGGTTGTGTATTCCTGAATCAGAAGGTGTCGTGCTGTCCCCTGTTTTGTGCTACCCCTCGGCCCTGTTTGTATCCTTTGTTTTGTGTCCCCCGCCGACCTTATGTAGCTCCCCTGAATTAGTCAGTTGTTGGTCCTTTGTTTCAGCAATTGTAACCTGATCTTGTGCAGTATCTGAGCTACTATCCGCCACAAAAGGAACCATCCACAGCCGGGCTACAGTAGCAGAGCCTTCTTCAGATTTTGCTTCATCACATGGCTCCTTCAACATTGCAATTTTGATCTCACCGGTTGAGTAACCAGCCCCCTTTAACATATCTTGTGTATTATCAATGTTATCCTTAGTGACCCTTGTATTTTGTTCTGCCTCTTTGCGTACTTCCTGGGTTTTTAGTTTTTCTTCATAACCTTCCTAATTCCTTCCAAATTTTCTTCCACAAGAACCCCAAATTTGTTAGACGAGATCACATTTTTGGATTCCTTCCCCTTGTTTTCTCCATGATTTCTTTTTCGTGTGCACTAATAACCTCAACTCCTTGCGAATTTTTGGCTCTGCTAGTTCCTATAATTTCATCGCTTTTTTGGCTACCAGGACATACATTTGTTTTGGGACTTGAGGATCTTGTTTCTCTTCAATCGGAGTTTTTCTTTGCTTTGCTTGTCTTGAGATTTAAATTCTTTATACGGTTCTCCCACTGATTTAGGTTGTTCGCTCTTTTTCCCACCAAATTTCTACAATAATCCTTCTCATGCCCGATTAGGGAGCAATGGGCACAGTATTTGAATCCTGGTTACTCAAGTTTTGCCAATATCCTCCATATTTTGGACTTTCAAGCCATATCTTATGTGGGAGAGGTTTTGAGACTTCCATCTCAACACACATACGTGCGACCTTTGGACGAGCAAAGTAACTTATACCATCATCAATCCGAAGAAAGTTACCTACGAAATCTCCAATCGCCTTCATGATTGTCAGGAGAAAAAAGGCGAAAGGAAGATTAGGGAGTTCAATCCATAGTGGAGCCAATTCCGGATCCGCCCGTAGACTAAATCCTGGATGCCAACGAAACATTTTATATCGAATTCCCTGAATCGTAAAGGATTCCTTGGATAAAACTTTCTTGACTTCTTCTTCAGATTGTAAATAAACCATCACATGCCTACGATCAATTAGACCCATTATGAACTCTCCGGATATCCCTCAAGATCTATGAATGGAATCTCTTATCGAGTCTAGCGAAGGCCTAAAACTGGAGAACTTCATAACGACAATATGATTAGAAACATGAGACTCACCTCTTGCAACATCTGAATCATATAGCCTCAAAGTCGGACTTTCGTCTTTCCTAAAGGTCGTGGAATTCGTCAGCATGTCATCAAGGTCATCCTTCATCGCCTTTCCAAGAACCTGCACAAAGGAACGCCTAGAAGATCCATCGTCCTCCTTGCCAGCCGCAGGGGCAACCCCCTTGGCTGGCTGTGTCGCCACCATTGAAGATATCTATCTGCCTTCACTAATGGACTAGATCTACGCCTTGGATGAAGGACAACAGAGATGAGGAGAGGCCAAACCGACAAACCCAGCCAGCCCTTGATTACAAGATAGCAATCGAAGTCCAGGAACGACTAGGAAACAATCGACCAGAATCTTTAAGTTGTCTAGAAAGCAACTCGTCCTGGACAATCCGCCAAGCAACTCGACCAGGAAACAGACTGACCAGTATTCAAATCATCCCGAAACCAAACCGCCCAGCCACTCGTTGGCCAGAAGGACGTTGGCGACGCAGGAGGCGGTTGGTCGACCTAGGGATGGCAGTAGCGGCTGTAGTTTAGTGCTAATCAACGGTGGAGATGATCTCCCAAGATCTTGGAATGATGAAGATTGAAAGGAATAAAACTAATTTTTTTTCCAGTTTTGCCCCTGAAATCATCTCAGAGCAGAGCTCTGTTTTCGGCCTCTAACCATTGGTTCTAGGATTTTTTGTTTTGTTTTTTGACTTGGTTCCTTCGTTTAGGCCTCGAGAATTGTTTTTAATTTTTTATGTATAGTCGTCATGTACCCCAACTGGTGTAAATCTTTTCGATCAAGTAATAAAGGTCTGGCATCCGTAGCTGCCCATTACCTCCGAAACTTTTGTTTTTTTTAAAAATAAAAAAATAACAGTGAGGTGATATGTTTTTTCAATTCCACCCCTCCACAACTTGCACAATCAACTCGCCGCTATTCAAACCCAGTCATTATTAAGTAAAAAAGGTGTGCGAGACTTGTCTAGCCGTATCAATCCATAACTATGGTAGGCAAATTATACTCACTGTAATCACAAGTTGCTTTATCTCTTTGTGCCTTGGTTGCCAATGCGTCCCCACCGAATGCATTCTCTAAAAATGTATCTACATAGAATTATTTTCCTATCTATAGGCCATCAATTCCTCGCCAAATATTTTCTAGGAACCAAGGAATCTTGCTCTCCCCATAAAACCATCTCCGAACCAACTCCGAATCTGTTTGCACTCTCACCTTCGAAACACTCCTCTTAGCACATAACTTCAAACCCTCTAACACCTCCGCTCGGTTATTAGTGCCCTCACCAAAGTAAGCTTGACGAGCCTTAAGACGTAATCCCCTTTTGTCCCTAACTACCATCCCCCCGAAACCCCGTTTCCTTCCAAAGACCCATCCACATTCACAACAACAAAACCCAACGTCATAGGCCTCCCAAAACACCACTTTAATTTCCCTTCTCAAATGCCTGCTTGACAGTTAAACCCAACACAACAGGCAAATTTTTATTTGAGTTTCACATTTTGGCGTATAAACTACGTTAAAAAGCCGCAACCATCTACGAACAATAATTATCACTGAATTTGCATTTGTCCTAGTCCCTTCAAAAGTTTCATTTACATATTTCCTTTTAGATTCCCATAGTATGAACATAGTACAAACATCCGACTTGAGACACCCTATTAGCCTTTCTGAAACAGACTGATAACAAGGTGGATATCCCCAAAGGCCTTCTCACAACGAACAGTGAAAATAAATTCGAAATGCTTCCATATCCTTGACACCAACTCCCCATAATGAAAACATGTTATAACGATTCTAGATCAGGAAATAAACAACACCTACATTTAGAAAGCGAATCTAAAAACCACAACAAGTTAATTTGGCCTTCACACTGAATGCCTCAGTGAAAAAGTTTCCACCCAAAAATAGATATTATGGAACAGAGAAATTGCTCCAAATATTCTTAAAGAATCCACTCCTTTCGTTCTTTCGGCTAAAGTCAAATAAATCGACCAAAAAGAGAACGAACCATTCAGACTAGCCTTCCAAACACAAACGTCATCTACAAGGCTTCTCCCTTGAATCCTTTCTTCATATAAGTCCCTGGCCTCCTCCCTTATGGTCGTCTCCAAACACTCAAAATACCCGTCATAACCTTTAAAATAGAAGGCCATATACCCAACTGTGCCACCAATGAAGGTCTAGGAATACCATAATTAGATTCCAATTTTCATCGAAGAAACTAGTATTACCCTTTTCTCAATTCTCCAAACTAGTTTCCCAGTAGAATGTGTTCTCATCTTAAATAACTCTTTCATCATAGGAGACGATCCACTTTTCTCTTTCTGGCTACTCAATGGCACCCTCCTTGCATGTATTTATTTCTCAGGAAAACCAGCCAATAAAGAATTTGAATTAACCAAATTCCAAGTGCTTAATCCTAAATCCCTTTATGACTTCTATATAAATTTTGAACTCCCAATCCTCATTCCTCCATAGGCTGACAAATGCGTTTCCCTGAAACCACTCAAATAAGCACCAAAAGTTAAACAAGCTATTTTTGATATTTTGAAAAATAACGCGTCAGGTCCAGATGGTTTACTACTGGATTATTTCAGACTTCTGGGATTTGGTGGATTTTGAGATATGGGAAGTAGCAGTGCAGTTTTTGAAAGGGGAGGCTCTTCCTTCTACTTTTTCAGCAAATTTAATTGCTTTGATACTAAAAAGGAAGAACCACGGTCGTCATCAGACTTCGCCCCATTAGTCCTCTGCAATGTGATTATTAAACATTTCAGTAAAATTCTTTGCAATAGATAAGCCATTTATGCCAGATATGTGATGAGGAGCAAGGGACTTTTGTGAGAGGAAGGTCTATAATAGAGAATATTGGACTTGGCCTAGGAGATGGTTAGAGATATCCACAAAAAAGGTTTTTGGAGGTAATGTGATGTTGAAGATTAACATGGAGAAAGTTTTTTTTTTAATTAAATAAACCTCCAATGGGGAGGGGCAACTATGGGATGCCAAACCTTTATTATTTGATAAAAAAATTTACACCAGTCAGGGGGTACATGAGAAAGCTTACGATAGATTAGAATGGAATTTTCTTTTCGCGGTGCTCAAAAGATTTGTCTTTAATAACAGATTTTGCGACATTATCTCTAATTGTTTAGCTAACTGTAGTTTCTCAGTATTGTTGCAAGGAGTTTACAAAGGCATTCTTAAAATTTTCTAGAGGACAGAGAAAAGGGGATCCTCTTTCACCTTTATTATTTATCATTGCTTATGAGGTGTTGAGTAGGGGTTTACAAGTGGCTTTTAACAGAAGAAAGATAGGTTTTTACTATATGTCTAGAGACTGTAGGCTAATCACGCACTTTCTATATGCAGATGATATGTTAATATTTTTGAATTGTAGAAAGTCTTCAGTATTAGGATGCATGGAATTTTTGGATAGATGCTGCAATGCTTCAGGTCAGAAAATTAATGCAAGGAGAAGTTCTTTTATGCTGGAAGTAAAAGCTATGGCGGAGAAAATAGTGGCTATGAAGATGTTTACATGATTTCAATATATAGGGCCACCCATGAAATATTTAGGGGTTCCAATTTTTCAAGGTACAGTTAAAATTTATTACTTTGAAGAAATGATTACCAAAATTCAACGGTGTATTCAGGGATGGAATGCAAAATTTTTATCTC
>QNQO01011686.1:0-19402 GCA_003290165.1 Berberis thunbergii
TGGCACGTTTGATGTAATTGTATATTCTTATTAATTACATTACTTTGCCTCCATTCGTTTAAGTTTGGCACATTAAAATTTTTATTTTCTAGAAATAAAACTTATAAGATGTAATAAAAAGTCATTTGATAGCAAAAAAAAAAAAAATTGCCACGGCTTAAAACCGTGGCTAACTATTGTAACGGCTTAGAGCCGTGGCCATGACTTGCCACGGCTTAAAACCATGGCTAAAACCTTTTCAACGGCTTATAACCGTGGCAAACATATATTTTGCCACGGTTTTTAGCCATTACTGAGGATTTAGCGACGCCCCTACAGCCCACGGTTCTAAGCCGTGCCAATGGGTTACCCCCACGGTTTAAAACCGTTGCTAATGGCCATTTTTGGTGTAGTGAGTGGATAGTCAGGTGGAACGTGTGTCAGTGAGTATGGAAGAAAGGCCAGGTTCTAGAACTGGAATTGAACCCTATACTAAGCTAGGATGTGCCCACAGTGGTGGTGACAGTGGTGCTGACAATGGCTATCATAGTGGTGCTCATAGTGGTGCTCACAGTTGTGGTCACAGTGTTGCTTACAGTGGTGGTGAAAGCAGGGTGCAAGGTTAGATTGTAGGGGATTCAGCCGGTGATGACAAAACTTTAGTGGACGCAGTAGTAATTGATGAAGCGAATATCAAACATATTTTAGATGTTGGTTTGCTAAAGAAGGATCCCGAACTTGGTAAGAATACGAACATGGGGAAGTTTTTAGACAAAGCAATTAATTTGATCAAAGTAGGACGTAAATTGAAGAAAAAAAGATGCCTTTGAAAGTGGTAGTGATAATAGTGATGAGGCGGGCTCAGACCCATAATTGGGACCTTAGGTTTCATTGATCAGAGATTTGGATATGGAGGCTAAATCAGATTGGGAACTCAATATCCAAAGACAGAAAGTCAGACAGGAATTAGTTTTGGGTTCTCGTATATGACATAGAAGGGTGGCGCTTCTTCCCAAGTAAAAAGTCATTGAAAACTTTATGTTTTGGAATGCTCGTGGGCTTGTTAATAGATCCACGAGATGTCTTTTAAAAAGAATGGTTGCGGATCACAATGTAATAATTCTTATGCTAGCAGAACCAATGATAGAAGCTAGTAGGTATTTAGATATAGGAAATAAAGTCAGATTGTCAGGATTTGCTATTAATGAAGGAGTAGGTGGAAAGATTAGGATTTTCTGGGACTCCAATTTGGCGATCTTGGTGGTTGATATGTGAAATCAGATTATTCATTGTAAGGTAAGTGATTCTAATTCCCGAGTTTTTATGATTTCTTTTGTTTATGTTAAATGCTCAATTGAAGAAAGGAAAGAACTATGGGCTCTGATGGAGGAATTTTCTTGGCACTGTGATATTCCCTGGATGGGGTGGGGATTTTAATAAGGTTGTTAGTTCCCAAGAAAAGGTAGCAGGAATAGAGCCTTCAATAGTTAGTACGTCTAATTTCTCTGATTGCATCGAAAACTGTGGCTTACATGATTGTGGGTCAGTGGGGCCTAAGTTTACTTGATGTAACAATAGACGTGGAAGAGGCCGTATCTGGGCCTGATTGGATAGGGTGCTTGTCAACTCGGCCTGGTTGTATCTTTTATCCAATCAAACTCATGTATGATAACTTTTTCCTCCAAAGTTCAATATTTTTCATCTTTGATTCACTTTGATTCATTCATAACATCTGAATAGAAAACCAAAGATATTCTTTTAAAAGTTTAATTATCCGGTTCAATTCCATCACAATAAAACCTAGTTTTTCCATAAAGCTTTCAAATGAAACCCCACTCAACCCAATTGTATACACTACTTTTAAACTCTATCAGAAATCAACTTGTGCTATTTAGGCCAGCTTCATTATCAATGAGACATATAAACAATTTTATTTTTTGGCATTTTTGATAAGAATAAGAATATTGCCAAAAGAAGATTGATTCCATCTTTTAAGTTTCATGCTAGTTATGTCAGACATAAATTAAAAAAAAATCATCGAACCCTAATTTCATCATAAATAAAAGAGAGAGAGAGAGAGAGTACTTGTTCGGTTGCAGTGGCTAATCGATTTTGAAGTCGAGGGAAGTCGATTGAAGTCGATTGATGTCGAGGGAAGTCGAGGAAAGTTGAGGGAAGTCGAGGGAGGAGCAGGGCAGTCAAGGAAGCAGGGAAAGAGGGGAGGAGGGAAGTCGAGGGAGGGAGCAGGGAAGTCGAGTCGAGGGAGGGAGCATGGAAGGAGACGATGTCGAGTGGAGGGTTTGTGAAGAGGAGCTTCGTTTTTGTCGAGGGAAGTCGAATGGAGGGAAGGTCGAGCGCCAAAATTGCTCGCCCAATTTTTTTTTTAGCTTTTCATGTAGCCACGGTTTTGAGCCGTTGCTAGAGCTAGCCACGGTTTAGAACCGTTGCTAAATTTTTTATGCAACTATTTTGAGCCGTTGCTAGATCTAGCCACGGTTTAGAACCGTTGCTAAATTTTTTTGTTGCAACGGTTTTGAGCCGGTGCGAAAAATACCCACGGTCTGGAGCCGTTGCTACTAATAGCCACGGTTTTTAACCGTGCCAAATATACCAACGGTTTTAAACCGTGGCCAGGTTTTTTTTACCCACGGTTTTAAGCCGTTGGTACTTATAGCTACGGTTTTTGGCCGTGGCAAATACACCAACGGTTTAGAACCGTGGCCCGCTCGGCGTAGCTAAACTACTCTTTTGGTGGAGTGGGGAGCATCGACCACAATGAACTCCTAGACAAGGGTACTTCCCGTAATTGGGCCCTTCCACCACTATCATTAAGATGATCATCCCAATAGGGAAACATCTCTCTCTGCTGAACCCGACAATGGGATGGTTGGCGGGCATTAAGTTCATTTCCTTGAGTTGCACATTTGTGGAAAGCATTGAGAAACATGATGTTTGAAGAGCTTCCTATCTCCACCACGACCCTTTTTACTTCAAACTTTGAAACGAGGACCGAGATGACCAGGGCGTCATTCTGAGAAGAATGAATTCCTTGAAGGTCCTAGTCCGTGAAAGTCGGTGGTGGGATGGGGCTCTGAATGCGTGCACATTGCACTTGTCTGCTTGCCTTCAGAGCCAACTTCATGGAACACATATATGATTCCCATAACTTTTTTCTCTATCTTCCTTAACGGAATCTTCCCTTTCTTTCGTCTGATCCCGCTTTTTGTCCAGGCATTAGGAAATCATTGAGCTTCTTCTTTTGAATCCAACACTCAATCACGCTCCTGAGACTCTTGCTGTCCTCAGTGTCGTGACCGCCCACCTTGGAAAAGAAGTAATATTGTTTTTATCGCGTCGGGATGGGTCTCCTTGCTGTTTGGCAGGCCACTTTAGCCCTTCCCAATTCTTGATAGCGTTGAGGACGTTAGACATACTGGAGTTGAAGAAAGTGACGGGATTTAGACCCAATGTAGATAAAGGAATTATTTTGTCGTTGGACGACAAGAGTCAGTGTTTGTTGTCGTTGCGTTTCCTTTTTTTGTCATCCGTCATCCTGTTTCTTCCCCTATTTCTTGCTTATAGATCCCGACTCTTTCGGACTTCGCCTTCTTGGCGGCTAGCATTTCATCGAGAATATTGACTCTCTAGGCACTTTTCAATAAGTTTGCAGAATCAGCTAAGAGAGTCTAGAGTGAGAAAATCATTAGAACTTGCCTATCTTTAAACCTAAGTAGAAGGCTCTGATTGCAGTGTCGCTACTGCAACAATCAATGAGAGCCAATTCATCATTAAAACATGTGACATATTCCCTTAAAGCATGAGAGATGAGCAGATAATGTGGCCCTCCCTAATTCGTTTGGCTGTCAACAAAACGTATAAGAAACACTTTTGCTAGTCTCTGGAATGAGTGATGGACCTCGAAGGAGGGCAGTGGAATCAGGTCAGCGATGACATTTCAGATTGGTAGGGAATGACTAGCAATTTTGCTTCGATCCTTATTTGAGTGCCATTACATGCTAGAAGTGGCACAAGTTATCGGACGGGTCTGTCGTCTCGTCATAAAACTCAAGCTTCGACGAAGTAAATTTCTTCGCAAAGGCTCATTCATGATGTGAGCCATAAACGGTTAGAGAGTGAGGTTGAACAACACGTCAGGATTGGTGGCCCTTAGACAGATGGGTTTTAGGAGACATGTCTGTCAGCCCTAAACGATGGGTCCTGCTTCTGGTGCACTGAGAGTCTGCAGGGGCAGCGGGGCTCTCCTTACGTGTTCTCTTATGTTTTTCGGGGATGGAGCTCTTCTCTACTCCTGTTCTCCTTCTGCAGGTGGAAGGTTCTACTGGGTGAACATCTCCAACGCTCATGCAATATGCTGCATTTGAGTTGATAATAGATCCACCCTTGGGTCCAATGCGGATGCCAATGACAAATCCTGAGTGAGACACTAACCATTATGAATTTACTGCATGTACTATGCGAGGGTTGATTTTGTTCCTCCCACTGTGCCAAATTTGTCACAACTGGCAGCGCTCTCGTAGTACGAGTGTTGAAGGCTCAAGGGTGTTTCCATTGTTGCGAGATCTCATGGTCACTATATCTTTGTATTGTGAGGTAGAGTGGTATCATTGTTTTTCAAGGAACTTCATCGTTTCCCACAGAGGACACCAAATTGATGTAATCAAATCTTGTTCTCCTTAACATTAACCTGGACTTGCACAGGGAACGCATGTGAGCCAAGGATCACCTTTGTGGTAGGTGATGACACTCTAATGCTAAAGTCGGAAAAGCTTAAAGTTGTAATTGGGTTATATAGCATACCTGATGCTGGCGATTTTCACTCCCTTCTTTGACCTTGACCTACAAACTTGCTGACTTGGACAAGGAACGCACGTGAGCCACGAACCACCATTTTTGTGGCCCGATGACACTCTGATACTAAAGTCAAACACAATCAACCACCGTTTTAGCGTACCTTAGCTCACCAATGTCATGTCTTATTTATAGTACTAGAGTCCTAGTTCAACCAGGCCATCGATGGCGTAGTTTAGGGAAGAAGATCTTTGTGAGGATCGTTCTCTATATAGGAGTTGTGCTGCGAAGGGTAGTTTCCTTGTCAGCCTTATGCTTCTAGATATGTGGGAGATAGTTCCAAATCAGAGAGTAAGTAATAGATAGAAGTCTCCATGTGTGACATATACTTTTGTATTTGCTTCCTAGTTGGAAGCAAAATGTTGTTGTCTTGTTGTCCGAAGCTGATCCTCGAGATACTTGTCTTAGCAGGGCTTACAGGGTATTGAGGATAGTTGTGAGACGCATGGGCATAGCAGGATGTAATGATTTGGGTTCATCTAGCGGACTGCATTGTGCGGGCTTGAAACCATTTTGGTGTATTATCCATCACATTGGTTCACTAAGTCACTTCTTGAAAAGATACGCCACTCATGATGGTTGAGTCTGAATCCTTGCTTGAGTCGCGTGCTTCATTGTCTAAGTGTTTGTCGGTGCAGTGAAGAAGATGCATCAAATCTAACTACCGAGCAGGCTGAATCTTTGAACAAGAAGCTAATGTTGGTTGTTGGGGCAGCTTCCACTAGTGTTACCCCGTCTAAACCGTTTAACTAGAGGTTCCTGATGAGATTCGCCTGAGGTCTTAGGGTCCAATCGATCTGCTGATAGGTCATCTGATAGTAGTCGTGGTAATGCGGGTCATCCTTCTTATAGAATGCATTGTTCCCCATCTCGTTCTAGCGCGTATATCAGTGGCGACTACAAAAGACGGTGCTAGCATAATTCTGCTTCTAGGAGAGCTCCATATGGATGCGCGGATAAGTTTGTTTGCTCCGAATGTAGTGAAGATGAGAAACTAGGCTTGGCACCAAAAAGTTGACATGGAATATGCTTCAAGGAAGCACATAAGCAGGCTCTACAGTTGGCTAATGGACCACGCTTCCAAGCCCCGAGGAGGATACATTGGAAGGTCCGTATGGATAAGGGTTTGAAACACCTTATGCTAGGGATGTCTCATTTGAAGGCAGCCAGCCATCACTGTCACAGAGGTTGAGGTTGCTCGTGAGAGGGTGGTACACCATGGAGCGTGCCTTCTAGAATATGCAGAAGTTATACTCTAATGCACTTTTTGAAATTGAGTTGCTGAGGAAGCAAATACAGGATAAGAGGGTGGAATAGTCAGCCGTTGTCCCAGAGACTCAGAAGGTTCATCTGGAGGCCCTTATTCTAATTTTGTAAAGGTGGTGTCTTTAAAGGACAAATTCAAGCAAGAGTTTGATTTGATCCGGCGTAATCTGGAGGTTGCAAAAGAAACTGCGGCTAAGATGTGCTCTGAGTTGCGGTCTTTTGCTGAGCAGAATGCCATGAAAAAGATTGATTGGGATGCCTAGAGGCCAGCGTGGAATTCAATGCTCGAGTAGCAAGAAAGGCTGAAAATCAACTTCAACTGAAGCGAAGGAGTTGTTGGAGCATGGAATTCTTGCCAGCGTGGAATTCTTGCCAGTCAACGCAATTAAGAGTAGTCTGGCTACGAAGCAGTCTCAAGTCTATGTGTTGACTGGCAAGTTGGAGTTGTTGGAGCGTGAACTTGTGGAAGCGAAGGAGCATGAGGAAGAGCTTCTCAAGGTGTAGGGCAAGTGTGAATTCCGCTAGGGTCATGCATGGGAAATTAGAGCTGCTGACACTGATGAAGGAAGAACATTCGGAATGGGACCTTGCGTATTACAAGATGTCAAACGCAAACTTAGTAGTGATCGTTGTGTCATCAGAATAAGAGGGTGATCCAGATCATGATGCTCAGATTGAGGTGTGTGCGGACACAACTTTTGATTATTTCGCGGTTAAGCTTAGTTCTCATGTTTTTGAACCCCCTCCTGATGAGGAGTAGACTTTGTGCACCTATAATTTTTGTTTCATTTGTAAATGAAACAAGTTTATTTTGAGTACACTTTGTGCCCGTATTGTGTTTGGTCTCCTTTTCTCGTGCTTTCAAATATGCCTATTCATTTTACTTTGACACATGTCTGGTTGGGTTTGTAGGAAGCCGAGTGGTTTGTCTACTGCTGAGAGTTTGACCATTTATGTCGTGAATGATTCTGACATGTTCTTCTGTGAGGTCTCAGAGTCACTATCGCTTAGTTACATCAAATAGGAAGTGTTCCGCGATGGTTTAGCATTTGGCGACGATACACGGGCTATAGCTCATCCTTAAGGTAAGCCATTGGAGACTTAAGTTGAATATCTAACTGTCGGTTGTGGTTGCTGGCGTGGGTGAATTGTGGTAGCCGAGCACATGAGTTGTCTTTGGGCAAGAGCGCTTATCCCGAGTCAAGTTTCGTAAGCTCGGGCTTACATTCTATGTACCATTCACTTGTCAGTGGGTTAAAGTATTGAATACCATTCAAAAAGTGATTGTTGATTTTTTATGGGGCGATCATAAAAGCAAACATAAGAAAAAATGGGTTGCATGGTAAAATCTTAGTTTCCCTATAGATGAAGGCGGATTGAATGTGAGAATTATTGACTGTGTGATAAAAGCATTTCGAATTAAGGCCTTATGGAATTTGATGAATACTGACTCCTTGTGGGCTATTTTTATGCGAAATAAATATTTGAAGACTCGAATACCTATCAGTGTTCAGGTTGCTCAAGCAGGTGCATCTCCTTTTATGAAATAATTATTGGAGTTCAAGAACTTTATGGTGGAACACTCAACTTGAAAGATTGTTAAGGGCAATGTAAGCTTCTTCAATGAAAATTGGAGCTTAGGAGAGACTTTTCACCGCATAGGTCGGGCAAAACAGAAAATAGGTGGCCTTCTTTAAAGCAAATGAATAGAGAGAATTTTAGGTGTCTGAAATCTTTTCTGCAAAACAAAAGCCCAAGACTTTTATATTGGAAAATTACGAGGAGAAGATGGTGAAAAAGATGTTAGAATTTGGATCCCTAAAAATGATGGCAAGTTTTCTATAAGTTAGGTTTCTAAGATTCTTCGGAGTAGGGGGCATCATGATGGGTTTTGGAAATGGCTATGGCATCCTTTACTAATTTCCACAAAGATCTCCATTTTTTTGTTGAAAATCATTAAAAGGGCTTAGCCGGTAGATGGTGAGATCCGCATAATTGGTTTTCAATTGGCCTCTAATTGCAGTTGTTGTAGAAGATTTGGGGATGAAACGACTAAACACTTGTTCTTGGAAGGTGAACTTGCTAGAAGGGATTTGAATCATTTTGAGTTGATTTTTAATGTACATGTTTATAGATTGATTGAAGTGTTCTGTATGCTCAACATATGGTTTCATAAAGCCAACATTTCAACTATGTCAGGTATTATCACCCATCTTACTCCTCTTTTTATTCTATGGGAAATCTGACTACAAATAAACAAGAAACTCTATGTGATAATCAAAGTTTATTATTGGAGTGGATATGTATACAGGCACTTCACTCCTAAAAAAAGGATAAAAATTGGATACTATTGCATAGATTGGGACTCGAAGAGAAGGCAGTGAGTGAGGCTCAAATTCGCGTAGTCTATTGGAATGTTCCTTCGGTTCGATGGCTTGCACTTAATGTTGATGGCTCGTCTAAGGATGACATGGCGGGTTACAAGGTTGTTGCTCATGGTGTGCAGTATGGTGCAGACTTGTTGAAGGCTGCTTCATGATGTGCAAGAGACTAGTTTGGGTGGACAACTCTTCGACGTGTGTAATAATTGATGCTTGCTAATTTCTCTTGCCAGGAAGGCTTTGGCAGCTAGTTTTTTGGCAGTAAACAAGGGACGCCTTGCTTTCTTTTGGTAGCAAGGTTACCTTTGTGAACTTATTTGCATATTATTTGATGAATTAGGAATAATTCACTAGGCCTAACTCTTGGTGAATAAGTTCAAACTCTTGCTTAATTAATCCTTGGTGAATAAGGCCTAGTTCTTGATGAATAAGGCCTAGTTTCTTGGTGATTAAGGCCTAGTTTCTTGATTCTAGATGACCCGTTTGATTATTTCTTTCGTTACTGTAATGTTTTTGGTGAAAGGTCTTATTAAGGTCCCTGCTTTTAGTTATTGGCTTTAGGCATTAAACCTTGGTTACAGGCCTTTAACCTTTTTTTTTTTTTTAAATTAAACCTCCAAGGGGAGGGGCAACTATGGGATGCTAGACCTTTATTATACCAAATTTTTTTTTACACATTTCGGGAGTACATTACGACTTTACTCGAATAAGAAAAAACCAATAGGACTAGCCCATGTGAAACAAAATAACATTGAACAAATCCTGCCTAAAACAAAATTTAAACCTTAAAAGATCTTACCGAAGGTCAGAGCCACATGAAAATTGCCTTGAAACAGGAATTCGAAAATCTCTATCCAAGAAACCTTGCACAAAATTTCCTCTTTCACTACTTGTACTCAAAAATTTTGCTTGCCACTTGATCATTGATACATCCTACAAAACTTGCAATTGCATAATAAACAAGCTTGCAACCTGCAAAAACCAACTTGCTGGAAACAACTTGCAATAAAAATTGCAACTTGCCATCAACAACAAACGAACTTCGCAGTTACAATCCAATTCCTTCGAAAACAGGACAACACCATTGCAACATAATTCGAAACAGCACACGCATATTATGCTTACTCATTAGACAACAACAAATAATCACAACTGAAAGTTGCCTGAGCAGCAACAAATTCTGCAAAATCAGGCATGCTGTCCATCCAGACCTTACCCCTGTTTATAGTAAAGTAGGTCCCCAAAACCACACACTCTGTCCAGCGAGACAGAGCACTCTGTCCAGGTTCCAGACCAATCCAACTGTCAAGAGACCTTTCCCAATTCAGCGACCACAGGCGTTCCTTCCCTAGTGAGCACTCCACTTGACCCGTATTTCTGCATTGAACTGAAAATAAATAACTGCATTCAATCCAGTCTGAAACAGAGTTTGTCCCCTATTTTTCCAGAAAAAACTCCTATAATTCGTCACCAAAGCTTCAACACCCTCGCCAAATTGTTTCCTGTGACTCTCAGACTGCCATAAACGAATTGTACCGGGGATAACTCCACTCATATAACATCCGAAAGTCTAAGATATGCTATCTTATTCTTGTCAAGAATAATTAAGGACTTTATTATTTAGGGGGCGATCCCAAATAATAAGTTTGAGACAAATTCTCCACTTGTGCCAATCTAGCCAAAGCGTCCGCCACTAAATTAGTCTCCCTGAACACGTGGATGCAATGCCACACAAAAGCTAGCCTTATTCATCTCTCTTATCTCTCTTCACCAATTGCTAAGAAACCAAAGAATTTGTGTTTCTTGGAAGATCCATTGTTTGACAAACATTGAGTCCGTCTGAATTACACATTTACGGATACTCTGATCAACACAAAATCTCAAGCATTCAAGCATGGCCCTCGTTTCTGCTGAATTGTTTGTTCCTTCCCCAAAAGAACATTGTCTGGCCGCCACAAAATTACCCTCTTCATTTCTAATAACAAATCCTCTAGAAGTATTCTTCTCCCTATAAGATCCATCTACATTAAGCACATAACATCCCATAGGAGGAAAATTCCAATACACCACCCGGGGAGGAATCATTGCTACTTTTTTTCATGTATACCCAGTCTATTGAGCAACGCCCCATTGGTTTCCTTTGATTTAGGCTAAAAAAATTTACAACACATTTAATCCAGTAGCACACTTTAATGATCACATAGCTTGACGAACATTCCTTTCCGTCATAAAGTTTTCTGTTTCTCTGAATCCATATCTCCTATAATATAAAAAGAGGAGTGATATTAAGGAGGATACCTGATAATGAGGATTTCTTCGCCTTTCTAAACCACGCCGTTAGCATGCTATAGACTTTAACCGGTCTGTGTAAGTGTATATCAAAAACCAAATCAAAATGTCTCCACACCCTACTAGCTAACTCACCCTCCAAGAAAAGGTGTTTTGTGGTTTCCTCCGTAGATTGAGCACAACACCCACATTTAGAAGCCAGCTGAAATCCAATTCTTCTAATTTCTCCATCAATGGGTATAACCCTTTTAATAATCTTCCATGTGAAAACAAAAATTTTAGAAGGCAGAAGAGGATGCCAAAGCCAATTCCAGAAGTCATCAGGAGTCCCCCTACCACCTAGAATTTCACATAAAAGCTAATAGAGAACATACAATCATTATTTGGTATCCATATTCTAGTGTCTCGATCGCCATCATCACCTTTCACTATTGTCTTGTACGCCTCTTGAGCTTGTTTTTGCATTCCTTGGGTTAAACTTTTGAAATTATCCCTGCACATTTGCCTTAGGGAAGGCAAAATATCATTTGTCTCCGCTTCCCCATGTCTAAAAAAGATTTCATCCTTAGCCCAGTGTTCCTCAAAGAAACTGACGCTACCTTTAGTGATCCTCCAAGTGGAATGTTCTACTATAAATTTTAAGCTCTTGCTTACAGATTGGAACCCTTGCCTTCAAATATTTTTTCCTTAAGAACTATGCCCATAAAGAGTTGGTGTTTATCAGATTCCATAGGGACTTAACTCGAAAAGCTTTTGTAGTATCGTCCAGACATCTAACATTTAATCCACCTTCCTCCTTAGTAATACTGATTTTATTCCATGCAATCCATTTTTGCTTTTGTCTCCCTTCATGATTTCCATAAAAGAAGTATGCAATCATTTTCTGAATAGATTGTAGGACCTTCATAGGGACCACAGTAGCTGCTATAGTGTAAATCGGCATAGACAATAAGACATGACGGATCAAAGTCAACCTGCCCCCCTGGCGACAACAGTCGAGATTTCCAACCTTGAATTCTATGATGGATCTTATTTACCAAATCATCAAAAAAAGAAATTATGCATCTGCCTTGTAAAATGGGTACTCCAAGGTATGTGAACGGGGTTTGCTTGTAAGAGAAGCCTGTCCATAATTTGATCAAAATTATTTTTTCTGCATTAACTTTCTCATCAATCATGAACGAACTTTTCACAGTATTAACTTCCTCTCCAGATGCCTGACAATATCTATCTATGAACTTCATACATCCTGTAATGGATTTTTTCCTACCATTCAAGAAAACCAGTGAATCATCAGCATATAAGAGGTGAGTGATCAGGGAGGCGGCCATAGGCATGTGATAAAATTCAATTTCCCCTCGACGAAAAGCTCAAGTGAGCCCTCTACTTAGTACTTCTGCTACAATAACAAAGAGTAAGGGGAAGAGAGGGTCACCTTGTCTAAGAACCCTAGAAGATTTGAAATATCCGTCATACCTGCCTTGCATCAACACCGAGAATCCACAATGAGTTATGCAATTTGAGATCAGATCACATATTCTGTTATTAAAACCAAATTTACGAAGAACCACCAAGAGATATTCCCATTCAATTCTGTCATACGCCTTTTCCATATCTAACTTGAACATGACGGTGTTCCCAATCACTTTTTTGGCCAATCTCTTTCATAAGTTCTTGTGCCAATCCAATGTTTTTTGAGATAAGTCTCCCTTGTATGAAAGCCCCCTACTCTAAAGAGATAATATTTGGGAGTATCTTACCCAATCTCAAACTAAGGATTTTACTAAAATTTTTATAGACCACGTTGTACAGACTAATAGGCCTAAAATCAGAATAAGATGTAGGCTCAACAATTTAGGATTAAGTGCCAAAAAATTTGAAGAGAAACTACCTAGCATCGCTTGGCAATCAAAGAATTCCTTCGCGGCTTTCCAGATATCCAGACAAACAATATCCCAACATTTATGAAAAAAGCCAGCTGTAAAACTATCCGGGCTTGGTGCACTATCATGAGGAATGCGACGAACTGCTTTTCTGACTTCATCTAAATCAGGAGGCTTCATGAGTGAATCACAGTCCACCTCCCTTATCAAGCTCGGAATGCACTCCATGAGTTATATATCCTCTTTGTATCCTTCTGATGAAAGCAAGGATCCAAAAAAATTATTCGCTTCCAACAAAATATCTTTTGGATCAGTAAGTAATTGCCTGCTCTATCGTGGATTTTTGTGATCGCTCTTCTTTTTGTTTGGATTTGACGAAAGCAAAGAGGAATTTAGTTCATGCATCTCCTTTTTTGAATTCCTTTCCACCTCATTTTTGTTTCCAGTAAATTTCTTCTCTTATCAGCGCAATTTTGAGTTCAGTCTGACATCTATTCAGATTAACCATATCATTTATATCCCAACCCTGCATTAAACTGAATTCCAATCTTGCAATATCATCCTCCAATCCTCTAATGTTGTTGAAAATATTACCAAAAGTTTCTCTATTCCATATTTTCAGAGCTCCCCTGAGGCGCTTAAGTTTAATTGTCACTATATACATACATAGCCACAGTACCATTTACCGAAGAGTTCCAGTTTCTTCCACAAATCCCAGAAAATCATCATGAGTAAGCCACATACTTTGAAATCTGAATGGGGACATACCTGCCCTCTGTGACAAAGGCAAAAAAGTAGCAATGGAGCATGCTCTCAGTAGATGATCGATCCGAGAATACTGCATACGAGCAATCCAGTCTGAATTCCTAAAAAAAGATCCAGTCGAGCCCAGGTTATGTCATCTCCTCTTTGGTTGTTACACCAAGTTTATTTAGGTCCTTCAAATTCACAATCGCTAAGCCCGCAACTCGAGATAGAACTAGAAAATTCCAACATTGCCTGTTGATTAGGTGGGCGTCCGCCTAATTTTCTCCACCTTCAACAATGACATTGAAGTGATCTCTAATGATCCAGGATTCATTCATACCATTGCAATGTGTTCCATATCCTCCCATAAGCTTCGTCTCTTCTGTACTGAGCATTTTTCATATACGAAAGAAGTGTAGAAAATGATATAGGAAAACAAGATAGTAACCTTACAGTGAATCAATTGGTCGGTGCGAATTAAAATATCTACTTGTAGGTTATTATCGCAGAAGAGCCATATTTTTCCTCCAACATCCTCATTCGTAGCAAAGCAAGACAGACTCACCTTGCCTGCAATCTCCATGTGTCTTGTAGCTTGAATCATGGGTTCCGCAATGGCAAACAGCTTAACATTGTTTTCTTTAACCAGCTTTTTTAATCTACTTCGGGTCGCCCGGTTACCAACTCCCCGTGCATTCCAAAACATAATATTATCTATCATTATGGATACTGGGGTAGTCATGTTTCGTGTCACTCTCCGGCTCCCTCCCATGGGTCCATTATTTAAACCCTTCTTTTTGCCTTTCGTCCTATCTTCGTCAGAATGATGACCTAACTCTACGATGTTATTAGAAGACGTATGTGCATCTGACTCATCATCTGACAATGCATGAATTCTTGAATTTTGCCTCCTCCCTACACCTGCAAATTTTTGTGCATTAACTGCTGCTTCTGTTCTTGTTTAGTGTCGGCCTGCAAACTCTTGGACTGGTATTTTCCAACTCCCTACAGTTGTTGCAAGAATTGAGTACTCTGTTTTCGTCATTGAACAATCTCCTGTTGTCCGGTGTTGTCCAATGCATTTTCTTCTGAATCAATTGAAACTCGGTTGTGTATTCCTGAATCAGAAGGTGTCGTGATGTCCCCTGTTTTGTGCTGCCCCTCGGCCCTGTTTGTATCCTTTGTTTTGTGTCCCCGCCGACCTTATGTAGCTCCCCTGAATTAGTCAGTTGTTGGTCCTTTGTTTCAGCAATTGTAACCTGATCTTGTGCAGTATCTGAGCTACTATCCGCCACAAAAGGAACCATCCACAGCCGGGCTACAGTAGCAAAGCCTTCTTCAGATTTTGCTTCATCACATGGCTCCTTCAACATTGCAATTTTGATCTCACGGTTGTGTAACCAGCCCCTTTAACATATCTTGTGTATTATCAATGTTATCCTTAGTGACCCTTGTATTTTGTTCTGCCTCTTTGCGTACTTCCTGGGTTTTTAGTTTTTCTTCATAACCTTCCTAATTCCTTCCAAATTTTCTTCCACAAGAACCCCAAATTTTTTAGACGAGATCACATTTTGGATTCCTTTCCCCTTGTTTTCTCCATGATTTCTTTTTCGTGTGCACTAATAACCTCAACTCCTTGCGAATTTTTGGCTCTGCTAGTCCTATAATTTCATCGCTTTTTTGGCTACAGACATACATTTGTTTGGGACTTGAGGATCTGTTTCTCTTCAATCGGAGTTTTTCTTTGCTTTGCTTGTCTTGAGATTTAAATTCTTTATACGGTTCTCCCACTGATTTAGGTTGTTCGCTCTTTTTCCCACCAAATTTCTACAATAATCCTTCTCATGCCCGATTAGGGAGCAATGGGCACAATTGAATCTGATTACTCATTTTTGCCATATCCCATATTTGGACTTTCAAGCCATATCTTATGTGGGAGAGGTTTTGAGACTTCCATCTCAACACACATACGTGCGACCTTTGGACGAGCAAAGTAACTTATACATCATCAATCCGAAGAAAGTTACCTACGAAATCTCCAATCGCCTTCATGATTGTCAGGAGAAAAAAGGCGAAAGGAAGATTAGGAGTTCAATCCATAGTGGAGCCAATTCCGGATCCGCCGTAGACTAAATCTGGATGCCAACGAAACATTTTATATCGAATTCCCTGAATCGTAAAGGATTCCTTGGATAAAACTTTCTTGACTTCTTCTTCAGATTGTAAATAAACCATCACATGCCTACGATCAATTAGACCCATTATGAACTCTCCGGATATCCCTCAAGATCTATGAATGGAATCTCTTATCGAGTCTAGCGAAGGCCTAAAACTGGAGAACTTCATAACGACAATATGATTAGAACATGAGACTCACCTCTTGCAACATCTGAATCATATAGCCTCAAAGTCGGACTTTCGTCTTTCCTAAAGGTCGTGGAATCGTCAGCATGTCATCAAGGTCATCCTTCATCGCCTTTCCAAGAACCTGCACAAAGGAACGCCTAGAAGATCCATCGTCCTCCTTGCCAGCCGCAGGGGCAACCCCTTGGCTGGCTGTGTCGCCACCATGAAGATATCTATCTGCCTTCACTAATGGACTAGATCTACGCCTTGGATGAAGGGACAAAGAGATGAGGAGAGGCCAAACCGAAAACCCAGCCAGCCCTTGATTACAAAGATAGCAAATCGAAGTCCAGGAACGACTAGGAAACAATCGACCAGAATCTTTAAGTTGTCTAGGAAGCAACTCGTCCTGGACAATCCGCCAAGCAACTCGACCAGGAAACGACTGACCAGTATTAAATCATCCCGAACCAAACGCCAGCCACTCGTTGGCCAGAAGGACGTTGGCGACGCAGGAGCGGTTGGTCGACCTAGGATGGCAGTAGCGGCTGTAGGTTTAGTGCTAATCAACGGTGAGATGATCTCCCAAGATCTTGGAATGATGAAGATTGAAAGGAATAAAACTAATTTTTTTTCCAGTTTTGCCCCTGAAATCATCTCAGAGCAGAGCTCTGTTTTCGGCCTCTAACCATTGGTTCTAGATTTTTTGTTTTGTTTTTTGACTTGGTTCCTTCGTTTAGGCCTCGAGAATTTGTTTTTAATTTTTAGGTATAGTCGTCATGTACCCCCAACTGGTGTAAAATCTTTTCGATCAAGTAATAAAGGTCTGGCATCCCGTAGCTGCCCATTACCTCCGAAACTTTTGTTTTTTTTAAAAATAAAAAATAACAGTGGAGGTGATATGTTTTTTCAATTCCACCCCTCCACAACTTGCACATCAACTCGCCGCTATTCAAACCCAGTCATTACTTAAGTAAAAAAGGTGTGCGAGACTTGTCTAGCCGTATCAATCCCATAACTATGGTAGGCAATTATACTCACTGTAATCACAAGTTGCTTTATCTCTTTGTGCCTTGGTTGCCAATGCGTCCCCACCGAATGCATTCTCTAAAAATGTATCTACATAGATTATTTTCCTATCTATAGCCATCAATTCCTCGCCAAATATTTTCTAGGAACCAAGGAATCTTGCTCTCCCCATAAAACCATCTCCGAACCAACTCGAATCTGTTTGCACTCTCACCTTCGAAACACTCCTCTTAGCACATAACTTCAACCCTCTAACACCTCGCTCGGTTATTAGTGCCCTCACCAAAGTAGCTGACGAGCCTTAAGACGTAATCCCCTTTTGTCCCTAACTACCATCCCCCCGAAACCCCGTTTCCTTCCAAGACCCATCCACATTCACAACAACAAAACCAACGTCATAGGCTCCCAAAACACCACTTTAATTTCCCTTCTCAAATGCCTGCTTGACAGTTAAACCCAACACAACAAGCAATTTTTATTTGAGTTTTCACATTTTGGCGTATAAACTACGTTAAAAGCCGCAACCATCTACGAACAATAATTATCACTGATTTGCATTTGTCCTAGTCCCTTCAAAGTTCATTTACATATTTCCTTTTAGATTTCCCATAGTATGAACATAGTACAAACATCCGACTTGAGACACCCTATTAGCCTTTCTGAACAGACTGATAACAAGGTGGATATCCCCAAAGGCCTTCTCAAACGAACAGTGAAAATAAATTCGAAATGCTTCCATATCCTTGACACCAACTCCCCATAAATAAACATGTTATAACGATTCTAGATCAGGAAATAAACAACACCTACATTTAGAAGCGAATCTAAAACCACAACAAGTTAATTGCCTTCCACCTGAATGCTCAGTGAAAAGTTTCCACCAAAAATAGATATTATGGAACAGAGAAATTGCTGCCAAATATTCTTAAAGAAATCCACTCCTTCGTTCTTTCGGCTAAAGTCAAATAAATCGACCAAAAAGAGAACGACCATTAGACTAGCCTTCCAAACACAACGTCATCTACAAGGCTTCTCCCTTGAATCCTTTTCTTCATATAAGTCCCTGGCCTCCTCCCTTATGGTCGTCTCCAACACCTCAAATACCCGTCTATAACTTTAAAATAGAAGGCCATATACCAACTGTGCACCAATGAAGGTCTAGGAAATACCATAATTAGATTCCAATTTTCATCGAAGAATAGTATTACCTTTCTCAATTCTCCAACCTAGTTCCCCAGTGAATGTGTCTCATCTTAAATAACTCTTTCATCATAGGAGACGATCCACTTTTCTCTTTCTGGCTACTCAATGGCACTCCTCTGCAAGTATTTATTTCTCAGAAATCAGCCAATAAAGAATTTGAATTAACCAAATTCCAAAGTGCTTTATCCTAATCCCTTTATGACTTCTATAAAATTTTGAACTCCAATCCTCATTCCTCATAGGCTGACAAATGGTTTCCCTGAAACCACTCAAATAAGCACCAAAAGTTAAACAAGCTATTTTGATATTTTGAAAAATAACGCGTCAGGTCCAGATGGTTTTACTACTGGATTATTTCAGACTTCCTGGATTTGGTGGATTTTGAGATATGGGAAGTAGCAGTGCAGTTTTTTGAAGGGGAGGCTCTTCCTTCTACTTTTTCAGCAAATTTAATTGCTTTGATACCTAAAAAGGAAGAACCACGGTCGTCATCAGACTTCGCCCCATTAGTCTCTGCAATGTGATTTATAAATTTTCAGTAAATTCTTTGCAATAGATAAGCCATTTTACTGCCAGATATGGTGATGAGGAGCAAGGGACTTTTGTGAGAGGAAGGTCTATAATAGAGAATATTGGACTTGGCCTAGGAGATGGTTAGAGATATCCACAAAAAAGGTTTTTGGAGGTAATGTGATGTGAAGATTAACATGGAGAAAGTTTTTTTTTAATTAAATAAACCTCCAATGGGGAGGGGCAACTATGGGATGCCAAACTTTATTATTTGATAAAAAAATTTACACCAGTCAGGGGGTACATGAGAAAGCTTACGATAGATTAGAATGGAATTTCTTTTCGCGGTGCTCAAAAGATTTGTCTTTAATAAAGATTTTGCGACATTATCTCTAATTGTTTAGCTAACTGTAGTTTCTCAGTATTGTTGAAGGAGTTTACAAAGGCATTCTTAAAATTTTCTAGAGGACAGAGAAAGGGGATCCTCTTTCACCTTTATTATTTATCATTGCTTATGAGGTGTTGAGTAGGGGTTTACAAGTGGCTTTTAACAGAAGAAAGATAGGTTTTTACTATATGTCTAGAGACTGTAGGCTAATCACGCACTTTCTATATGCAGATGATATGTTAATATTTTTGAATTGTAGAAAGTCTTCAGTTTAGGATGCATGGAATTTTTGGTAGATGCTGCAATGCTTCAGGTCAGAAATAATGCAAGGAGAAGTTCTTTTATGCTGGAAGTAAAAGCTATGGCGGAGAAAATAGTGGCTATGAAGATGTTTACATGATTTCAATATATAGGGCCACCCATGAAATATTTAGGGGTTCCAATTTTTCAAGGTACAGTTAAATTTATTACTTTGAAGAAATGATTACCAAAATTCAACGGTGTATTCAGGG
>QNQO01011687.1:0-25172 GCA_003290165.1 Berberis thunbergii
TTTTCCCTCCTTGACGAGCTCGGAATCTTAACTTTTGAGAGTTTCATCTTCTTCAAAGAGAGCTCCCCTTGAGACTTTGGCTTTGGAACTCTAAAAAGAGTGGAAGCCACAGGCCAATGGGCCCACATTTTGCTATGTTTGATGTTAGAAGACTGGACAACATCCTCTACTTGCACTCGGGGCATGTCACGAAATGCATCTAAGACTGCCTTTTCCTCAAAAGAAATAGGCATAGTCGGGAACCTTCTTGTAGAAAACATAAACAACATTTCAATATTTATTTAGCACTGGCAGAATCAAGAACAAAACTGAAACTTACTTAGCGGTCGGAACTCTCGCCCGATCGGACAACCTGCAAGCTCAAAATACTCCGAGTCTGCAGAGGCTAGGAAACAATATTTCTACCAAAACTTAAAGTCATCAGGTAGGTTGCCAAAACAATCTAGCGATGTCAACAAGCACACAACATGTTTGTTTATCCGATAAGAGGTAAGCGATGTCAACATGCCACCAACATTCTTCACCTAATCAGAATGACGATCACCATTCTTTACCTGTTCGACACTAGCTGAGCAAGTGCAATAATGTGGTAGGTCCAAGAAGCTCTGAATTTCCCTGATAACGGGAAAGTGCTACGCCCCTAATTTGGAACATATCTCGATGCCAAAATAGATAAATCCTTCCGGAGGGAGACAAGGTCGTTATCCCTTAGTGTTCAATTGTGCAGAACCACTAGAATCATTAGGGATACCGATACGTCTTCACGGAAACTTTCGCACATTCAACTCATAAGTGACCTTTACTTTCGAAAGAACTTACAACCCCTTAGCAAAAGTTCATTCATAAAAGTTGATTCGAGCGTTCCCATTAATGGACGCGTATCAGAACTTATCCGATCACTGGGAAGTTGGGTGAAGTCAAAAACATGAAAGGTGAAGCGACAAAATAGAGTCTCCAAGATTGAAGATTAAAAGAAAATAAACTCTGCAGAAGAGGGAAACTATATAAATAACATAATTCCCCAGTCTTTTCTCGTACAGACACACGCCCATTTAATCGAGTCGTCATTGAAATGATTCAGACTCAACCAATCATGACCCCGCTTAGGTCCTCTACAAACATGACTTGATGGACCGATGAACTGGCCCCACCAACTCGGGGGGGAGTAGTTGATGGATACACCAAAACTGACCTTTAATCCACATTGTACGCATGTCATGATGATTTCGTTGGCCAAAACAAAGCGAGCCTAATTTCTCACCAAATATAGCAAGGCCCCAAACAACAATGAGTCCATATTGGCATAATCCAAAAGATTGGATCCAAGTTGCAACGCCCTATTAAGCCCACACGTCACATGGTAAAGTCTAATACCCATAAAGACCTAATCAGGAAAGTATCTAGGGATCTCCTAAGACGGGCAGGCTAGGAAACACAATTATTTCGACTAGGATACATATTCCCTAGTATAAGTCATGTATGGAAACTTCCTTGCATGGAACAACACTCCAAAAAGGAAACCTCTCTCGCAGAATTAAGAGCACAAGTTATTAGAGAAATCTCCTACATGGACGACTCCCAACTAAGAAAGGGATCTCCAACAAGAATCTCTTTCCCTAACTACGCCCACCAAATGCCTAGTCGAATGAGGACTCTTGCATTATAAATAAGACACAGTTTGACAAAAGAGTATGCTACATAACCCAAGTTACAACTTTAAGCTTTTCTTCCAGCCTTGTCTGACTTTAGCATTGGAGTGTTTAGCGACTACCACAAACGGTGGTCCTTGGCTCATGTGCATTCCCTGTGTAGGTCAAGGTCAAGGGAGAGCAGGATTTGACTACATCAAAATATAATTTTGCCAGCACAAACATCCATCATATATTGGCAATCACGTCATACTATCAAATATTGGCAGTCACACCATAATAACATCATCTACATAGTTATAGGTATAAGTGCAAACACATTTATATTTCACTATATATAAATTGCAATTCCAAATTAACTACTTTAACAATGCCATCAAACACATAATATATATTTACAATCACATAATATTAATATAAAATTTTGTCTAATCATAACATCAAACAATTATCCCTAAACCAATGGACAAGTTATATATTAAAATAGTCTAAAACTATAGTGATACACAATGACATAGCTCCAAATGCCACAAACTTGTATAAACTATATTGGTTTGATACATAACTTTTGACTGATCATAAGGGTGAAAAATACTCACTAAGGTCTTCTACATGCTCTAAGAAGCACAAATTAAATCAAAATGAGGCCCAACAAACCAATTGGGATCGTAACATTGACTTGTTTACATACTAAAATCTAACCCTATTACATAGATTAATTTAAACAAAACATAAAAGAGAATGAAAAAAATTCACCGATTTGAATTATGCAATAGAAACCCTAAAAGTCTCTTATATCTGCAAATGCTTCAGGTAATAGAGAACCTAAAGATTTGCCCCATTGAGCTTGCTTCTTTAAACCCGAGGTTCTTTCCTTCAACTTTGAATCTTGTAGCCACGAAATCGCAACTTCCATACTATAAATAAAATTAATAGTTGTTGAATACTTCTACCTTATAGCTTCCCCCGTATTAGGCCCTCTGAAAAACCCATCCAAAAAGAACTCCCAGAGATATGACTAGGCATAATCTCTTCCTTCTCAACCTTCCAAGATTAACTCCTTTTGTATTGAAGTTGTATAATTAAGAGGGTCCCCAAAAGGAGGTACCCAATTCATGAAGGTGAAGTAATTTGCAGAAGAAGAAGAAGAGTTGGATCTGAATAAGGATCTATGGAAAATTAGAAAGAAAAGAAAAGATACAATTGTTGTTTCACTCAAGGAAGAAAATGATTAAATGGAAGTTGAAAGCAAGGATTTATAGTAGAATAACAATAAGAATAGAAAACATAATTGGGGGAAAGCATTCTTGGAGATTCCCATACCAGGCATACAAAGTGTTTGGTGGGAAACATGGGTCCTATTTTTTCTCTCCTACTACGATGCATAAAAAAATCATCCTCTTGTGAGTTTGACCTGCAAAACAATTGTTAGACTGCCAAGGACCACCTTTTGGTGGTCGAAGGCACTCCGATGCTTAAGTCAATAACTCTGTTGAAAGAAGGATGTAAATCTGGATAAAATTCAGTTAAAGTTGCATCCTTTTGTTGAATGTTCTCTTTACCTTTTATAATGGTCGTGGTTAACTCTCTGCATGACTTAAGCATGTGAGGCACAACAGAAGGAGATGTTTTTTGTAATAGTCTCTTCCTTAATGGAGATGAATTTGGGGAGGTGTAACTCCCTCTGCGAATCTTTTTTGTGCAACGTTCCTCTTCTTTATGAGAGAACTCGTGTCGAGCCTAGACTCGAACTCTAATTCGTTTGCTCCTGGATTCGAGCCTTTTTTTCCTTAGTGGTGGGCCTCGTTTGGGCCTCTGTAGTGGGCTTTATGAGTTGGCCCAATAAATTAGGCGTTGTGTCCTCGTGATGAGTCTTTATTCCACGTGTACGATCATGATGATCGGTCTATTTTGATTTATCATCAACTACCATTAACATAAATCCAACTCCTAACTATGCACCTATATGTTGTATAAAGTCAAGAAGAGGTATGGATTTGCCAAAGAATCCATTGGTGTTGTTAAGCCAATAATCTTGCGTTGGTATATGGCTTATAGATAACAATGAATGAGGAACTTGAATACACAAGTGGGGTATATTTTGCTCTAAAATACTATTTCATGAAAAGGGTGCCATTAGAATTTTCTTATAAAATGGAATCTCTCTTTCCTTCTCTTCCATTCTCTTACTTTACCCTTATCTTCATCTTCCATTTCTACCAAATCGTATAGAAATGAGAGAAAAATCCCTCATCTTTTTTATAACCTTTATCACTCCTTAATATCTACCCCAATCACTAATTTAATGAAAGAACTAGCCCAAGTCCAAATCCTAACATTGGATCCAAGCGCAACTTACTATTCGCACTCAATCTCAAATAAACTATTTATAGTTTTAGAAAAAAAGATAAAGTAATTAACCAAACAATAAATAAAAATTAAAGCAAGCACGAAAGTGATAACGATATCTCTTTATTTAAATGACAAACCCACTCATTATTTCAGAATAATTTTACATTTAGTATACAACATGCACAAGATGATGATGATGATTATATATATATATATATATATATATATTAAACAATGTAAAAATTTATCGAAGTTCAAATACATTGCCAAACTATAAATAAGTAGCTTTAAAAAAAAAAAGGTCGTTACACTTATTAATTAGGTTACTATTTGTACAGCAAGTTGATATTTAGAAAAATGGGTAAATAATTGAATAATTATTCAAATTAAGGATGAATTTAAAAAAATTGGTGAATGTTTAGAAATGTTACGAAAATAAGGTTGAAGACAAAATTTGAAGAAACTTTTATGACAATTTGTGAAAAAGAGGAAGAAAACAATTGAAAATGAGAAATGAATATTTTGAAAATGAGATGAATGTTTGGCTATAGTATGAAATACGTAGTTTTCTTTTTTAACAACTCTATAATAACATAAAACAAAATATTGATAAACAAGAGAAAAAAATGCACTTAAAAATAAAAATGAATAGCTAATGGGAAAAAGATAATAGGGGCGATTGGCGTGGTTGTAGGAAGAAGGTTTTATGGTTTTTTTTTATAGGAGAGGGGCATATAGCCGTTAGGGCCACGCGCCTTGTGAAGTAGCATGTGGCCCTTGCGACCCTTTAAGGATCGCGGATTATTATTATTTTTTGTTCCAGTTGTCCTATTTTTGTACACCCGTCAATTTAGAAATCCTTCTACTTGTGGATGTTTCGAGTAAAGAAGACTTTGAAAATGGTGGGACACTGAGCTTAGGTTGTTGTTAGTAGGCAATGCACTTTTTACTAGGCGGTCCTTATCACTGATTGTAACAACCCCAATTTAGCACATTATAATTTATTTATTTTTGGGCTTTATTAAATTGAGGTTGAGTCAAGTATTAACTAAATAAATTAGGGGGTGTCACTAACCTTGTGCAAAACCCTAAAAGGTTAGGGTTTTGTCTTTATATTGGTTAAATAGAGGGTCGGGTTTTCTCTCAGTTGCTTAGAAAAAAAAGGGAGAGGAAGAAGAAGAAGAGAAGGAGCAAAAAGAGTGAAAGAAAAAAAAGGAAAAGGAAAAAGAAAAAAAAAGGTGAGATTTCTCGTTTTCCTAGATTAATCTTACTGTTCTATTTTTTTGTATATTTTGTATGGATGCCTTTTTGGGAATAAGGGTTGAAGGGTATGTGTTGTGTCTGTTCATGTTAGAATAAGGAGTGTATTTTTTTCTTTTTGTGTCAGTAACCAAATCTCATTATCCTTTTCTTGTTGAAAAATCCAACGCGGATTTGAGCTTCATGCCATCTAATTCAACCCATTGATATTTCAATCTTTGATAATGACATTCACTGAGGATACTTTTCAACTTTGATAATGACATTCACTTGAGGATACGGTTTCAACCCTTGATATTTCAATCTCTGACAATGACATTCACTTGAGGATACTTTTCAACTTTGATAATGACATTCTTGACAATGACATTCACTCGAGGATACTGTTTCAACCCTTGATATTTCAACCTTTGATAATGACACTCACTTAAGGATACTTTTCAACTTTGATAATGACATTCTTGATAATGACATTTACTTGAGGATACTGTATCAATTCTGCAAGTGACTATAAATAGTAAAAGCCTTGATCTGATTGGTCCTTAGGGTAGGAGGTAGCTTTGACCTCATTTCAGGGAAACAAAGTAGTAGACTGTAAACCATATCCATATCTTATATGTTTGTTTTTGTCTAATTTCTGGGCAACGGTAAAAAATGAATGTTCTCATCATCTTTTGGCCCCCATGCATTCCGTTTTTTTTATAGAAGATGGATGAAATGGTATTCAACACGTGTTAGCATGCAAATGTCTTGCATACAATAGAGATTAGATAGTTAGTACTTCCATCTGTGGTTAAATGATGTATCTGAAAAAGTAACAGTATATGTTGGCTTTTATATGTTAACCATGTTTAAAGTAAAGATATATTTCCTGATGGATTTTATTAAGCTCAATAAGGAACTATTTTTTAAAGCATGATTTCCCCATGCGCATAGTACTATAAATTTCTTTGGGTTTGATCACTATGTTGTTATAAAGTATGATTTATGAATATGATATGATTCCCCGAAAGAATGGGTTGATAAATGAAAAAATGTCATTGTGAAAGAAAAGTGAGATATCACCATAAAGTATACTGATAAACTTTGGTTCCCAAAAATTCAAATCACCTGGATTTGTATCACTTAGAACTACCACACCTCTTTTGTTTATTATTTCCCCTCTCTTATAGAGAAACTAAATAACCCGCGGGGTGTCTTGCGAAGGTGGGGCGCCTATTTCTCATAGAGAAACTAAAATAACCTTCGGGTTAGTCTTGCAAAAATGACGTGAATTTTAATGCCTAAGATAGGCTTTGATATTTATCCGTCAAAAATGTGACGTGACTTTATGCGCATTGATAGCCCAATAGTGGCTTTTGTTACTCATATAGTTAGGAGTATCCGGTGATGCATGCCTGTATGTGATGTGTCCCCACTTGGGCATAGATGACGGAGAAGTCCTCCTTTATATGAGAGAGGAATACGAGCAGCATGTATGTTCGGCCCGGAGGTGGTGCCAATGTGGTATTGTCTAAGTTATAAATCCGTTAAAAGATGAATCAAATTCAAATAAAAATAAGTTAATTACATTTATAATCTTTATAACCCGTTTTATGCAGGATGGCAAGTCGACTAATATTTCTGCATGTCAGACTTGCCATAGTCAACTTCTATAGGGTAAGTACAAGTAAATGCATACTTACATGTTAGGTTAATGACATGATTGCCTCGTGGATGAACTACCTGTCTGTTTTGGGCTATTTTTGTCATACTACATTTTTTTGTCATGCCATGCAATTTCCTCTATTGATTTTTGGAAATAAAGAAATTTCACACCAGCTTTGCTGCTGACCCAAGTGGGCTTTGGCTTCTTGGGTACATTCCTTCGAAAATGTAGCCAACTAGCCAACTAGCAGTTCATTCCATAAGTAACTAGCAGTGCTGGGAGTTGCACGTTGTTCGAGAGTTTAGGTCATTTTTGTTTGTAGGTGACAGATTAAACTTTTGTAATAAAACTTTGAGTTTTATTTATCATTTATTGGGAGAGATACCTCCGTGTTTAGTTGAACTTGTTAGAGTTGGTTCTACGAGATTAAAAATATTTCCCTTCCTTGTGATGGACTTTTTTTAGATCAGCTGTTTTATTTCCCTCTAGTTTGGTAAATTATATATTTTAGTATTTCTCGTGAATGAAAAATTCATGTTCCGGATTTTTGAGGGAAAACGGATAATCCTACGTGGATTTTTTGGATTTTCATTTTCTTCGAAAATTCGGAGCGTGACAGTTTGGTATCAGAGCACAGTTTACCCTAGGCTAGGGGATCCTCGGAATGTGGTTATGGGTAAGCTATAGAGTGTTTTGTGGATCTTATAGAGTGTCTAATCATTTCCATTTTATTTGAAGGATATGGCTAGAAGACATACTCGTCAGAATCCAAATGGGAACGGTAGTGGTAGCAGTGAAAATGTTGGTCCAAATGGAGGTGGCAATGAAAATAGAAATGGTCATGATGAGAATACGATCCAGTTGAGTCAGGCTATGATGATGCAGTTGCTACAAGGATTGCAACAGAATAGTAATTAGGGTGACCCTTTTGCTAGAAGGGTTAAGGAGTTTGGGACATTGGGTGGTAAGAGGTTTATCAGAGAAAATCCGAAAGATGCAGATGTCTGGGTTCAAAGCTGTGAGACTATTTTTAGGAGGATGCAATTTACTGAAGTCCAAAAACAAGAATTAGCTGCACATCATCTGGATGGTGCTGCTAGTTACTGGTGGGAGGCTTTACTACCCTCTGTTGATGTTGCGGTTATGACATGGGATGACTTCAAGGATCGGTCTGAGAATAGATTTGTGCCTAATGCAGTTAAGGCGCAATGGGCTGCGGAGTTTAATATGTTAAAGCAGACTGAAATATGACTATGGAACAGTATGTCACGAAGTTTAACAAATTGTTGCATTATGCTCCGTATTTGGTAGACACACCAAAAAAGAAAAATGTCAAATTTATTGGTGGTTTGCATCACTACCTTTCGAAGGGTCTCTTCACCATTGACAGGGAGAGTTTTGACAGAGTTTTGGATTTGGCATTGAAGTACGAGGAACAGAACAAGTTGTATCATGAGAGTAGGGAGAAAGGCAAGCAGAAGTTGGGCCAGGTGTTAGGAAACACTCAGCACCAGGGTGCATCGCGTGATTATCGTGGTGACCGTAGTCATTTTCGTCCTTATGGTCAAGGGCAAAGGAGTCAACAGTTTCATAACCAGAGATCTCAAGGTGGTTACCAGAACCAACAACAGGGAGGAAACCAGTTCCACCGCCAGGGTGGAAATCAGTTCCAGAGACGGTGGTATAATCATTCCCAGAAACAGGATGGTAATCAGCATCAGAGATAGAATGGAAACCAGTTCCATTGTCAGGGTAACAAGAGACAAGGTTATCAAGGTCAGCGGAACTAGACTACACAAGCAGCATGGGGGGGACATGCAGTGACCTGCTACACTTGTGGGCAACCAGGTCATCTAATGTGAGATTGCCCTAATGGTTGGAACGCGCCCCAGAATAGGCAAGGTCAACCCACCCAAGGGCGTGTATTTGCTGCTTTACCAGAGCAGGAAAACTTTCAAGGTACTCCTGATTTTCCTATCTCTAATATAAAGACTTTATTTGATACTAGTGCATCATATTCTTTCATATCTCGACGTTTGGTTAATCGAAAAATTTTGAAAACTTTGCCAATTGTTATACCATTATGTGTTACAACCCCTTTAGGAGGCTTAGCAACCTTAAATAAATTATGTAATAATTTTAAGATTTCCTTCCTCGACAAAGTATTCCTTGTCGACTTGATTGTGCTTGACTTTGAAGGCTTTGATGTGATTTTGGGAATGGATTAGTTGTGTAAGAACCTAGTCATGATGGATTGTGCAAAGAAGATAGTTTCCATTCATACTCCAGGCATGCCCCCTGTTTCTCACACTTGTGGAAGTTGTGAAGAGTTAGTGATGTCTGGTTTCATTTACTCGATAAGGACGTCGGAGAGATAAATCTGAGATGTAAAAGTGGTAAGAGATTATGTGGATGTATTTCAGGAAATTCCTTGCTTGTCACCTAGGCGAGAAGTTGAGTTTCAAATCGATTTAGTACCTGGAACCGCTCCTATCTCTAAGGCGGCGTACCAAATGTCACCGAACGAGTTGAACGAGATGAAGGTCCAGTTGGATGAGCTGTTGCAAAAAGGGTAATTTTAGTGTTTTTATTTTGTTTTATTCGAATATACTTATTGACATGTTTATTCATATTAATGTATATATGTGTAATACTTTTGAGGTCTGCATGAACCAGGTTCATACGTCCTAGTAATTCTCCGTGGGGAGCACCCGCAATTTTCGTTTCAAAGAAGGATGGTACCTTGAGGATGTGTATTGACTATAGGGAGCTAAACAAAAAGACTATCAAGAACAAGTACCCGTTGCCTCGAATTGATGATCTTCTTGATCAGTTGAGGGGCGCAATGGTGTTTTCTCAATTTGACTTGAGAACTGGATATCATCAGATGGGTGTAGAAGAAATTAGTATTCCTCTCACGGCTTTTAGTACGAGATATGGGTTGTATGAGTTTCTAGTCATGCCTTTTGGTTTGACAAATGCCTCGACCTTTTTCATGGACCTGATGAACAGGATTTTTCGACCATATTTGGACAAATTCTTCATTATCTTTATCAATAACATTTTGGTTTACTCCCATAATGAAGCAGAGCATAGAAGGCATTTCAGAATAGTGTTGCATACCTTGAGACATCAGAAATTGTATGCGAAATTTAGCAAGTGCCATTTTTGGGAGAAACAAGTAAATTTCTTAGGGCATGTTGTTTCTAGGCAGGGTATAGCAGTTGATCCTGATAAGGTGAAAACAGTAAAAGATTGGAAACAACCTACTAATGCAACGGAGGTAAGAAGGTTTTTAGGGTTAGCTGGTTACTATAGAAGATTTATCGAGAAATATTCTCTTATTGCTGCCCCTTTGACTAAGTTGACCAGCAAGAATGTTCAGTTTATTTGGACCAATGAGTGTGAAAAGGCTTTTCAGTAGTTGAAGCACCGATTAACTACTGCGCCCATTCTAACTATTCCAGTTCAAGGGGGGAAGTTGGTGGTCTTCACTGATGCTAGTGGCACAGGTTTGGGTTGTGTACTGATGTAGAATCAGAAGGTTGTGTCGTACGCCTCACGGCAATTGAAGCCTCATGAGAGGCGATATCCTACCCATCATTTGGAATTAGAGGCAGTTGTGTTTGCTTTGAAGATGTGGCGACACTATCTTTATGGGGAGCATTTTGAGTTGTTCACGGATCACAAGAGCCTCAAGTATTTGTTTTCGCAGAAGGAGCTGAATATGAGACAACAAAGGTGGGTGGAGTTCATTAGTAGTTATGATTTTGAGATCCTTTAGCAACCAGGTAAGGTAAATGTGGTAGCCGATGCTCTTAGTCGGCAACACACCATTATGGCTTCACTCATGGTAGAGGAATGGAAGTCTCTTAAGGCTATTTATTCTTGTGAAGTTCAGCTTGTCCAGGGAGCGAACACGGCTTATGTTGGTAATTTATTTGTTCTACTTTCTTTGATCAGCAGAGTTTTAGAGGAGCAACATAAGGATTCTCGTTTGATGAGTAAATTAGAGGACATAGTGCTTGATAACCTAGATGATTGTTCCTCAGAGTGGTCAGTTGAGTCTGATGGTGGTTTGAGATTTCACGTGAGACTTTGTGTGCCCGAGATTGAGGGATTGAATAGAGAAATTATGGATGAGGCTCATAAGTCACGTTTTACCATTCACCCGGTAGGCACAAAATGTATCATGATCAGAAGCGAACTTTCTAGTGGGACGGTATGAAGAATGATGTGGGAGATTATGTATCACGGTGTTTCACTTGTCAACAAGTGAAGGCCGAGCATCAGTGACCCTCAGGTTTGTTGCTGCCATTAGAAATTCCTATCTGGAAATGGGAGAATATTTTTATGGACTTTGTAGATGGTTTACCGAAGGCCCAACGAGGTAACAAGTCAATTTGGGTTATAATTGATCGTTTGACTAAGTCCGTGCATTTTGTTTCGGTTGAAGTGCACCGTACTACTGAACAGTTAGCCAAATGATACATCTGTGAGGTGGTTAGGCTTCACAGAGTACTCGTGTCCATTGTGTCTGATAGAGATCCTTTGTTTGCAGCTGTGTTTTGGGTGAGTTTTCAGCGAGCCATGGGGACGAGACTAGATTTGAGTACTACTTATCATCCTTAGACTAATGGTCAGACGAAGCTGGCAAATCAGGTTCTAGAGGATATGCTTCGGGCATGTGTGCTCGATTTTGGTGGTAGTTGGGATGATTATTTACCTCTTATCGAGTTTGCTTATAACAACAGTTACCATTCTAGTATTGGCATGGCCCCGTTTGAGGCTTTATATGGGAGATAATGTTAATCATCATCCTGTTGGGCAGAGGTTGGTGACACAGTCTTGTTGGGGCCTGAGATGGTCTGGTAGACATCGGAAAAGGTGCAGATTATTAGAGAGAGGATCAAAACCACTCAAAGCTGAAAGAAGAGTTATGCTGATCAAAAACATAAGGCAATAGAATTTCAGGTTGGGGACCTTTCTTTTCTCAAGGTTTCACCAATGAGCGGTGTATTGAGGTTCGGTAAGAAGGGAAGTTAAGTCCTAGATTTGTGGGACCATTTGAGATCATTGCTCGGGTAGGGAGTTTAGCCTATAGACTCGCCCTACCACTGAGCTTATCAGTTGTTCATGATGTGTTTCAAATTTCCATGCTGAGGAAGTGTGTGAAGGATCCTGCTCACATCGTCCAATCCACAGAAATTGAGATTAATGACGACTTCACCCAAGTAGTACGACCGATCAAGATTGTGGATCGTGAAGTGAAACAACTCCGTAAAACGATAGTGAATTTGGTGAAAGTCCAGTGGAGTGAAAAGAAGAATGATGTAACTTGGGAACTAGAGGACAAGGTAAATCAGTTGCACCCGGAGCTATTCATCCAGTGAATCACGGGACGAGATTCCTTTTGAGGTGTGTATAATGTAACAACCCCAATTTATCACATTATACTTTTTTTTTCGGCTTTATTAAATTGAGGTTGAGTCAAGTATTAACTAAATAAATTAGGAGGTGCCACTAACCTTGTGCAAAACCCTAAAAGGTTAGGGTTTTCTCTTTATATTGGTTAAATAGAGGGTTGGGTTTTCTCTCAGCCGATTAGAAAAAAAGGAAGAAAAAAAAAGGGAAAGGAAGAATAAGAAGAGAAAAAGCAAAAAGGGTGAAAGAAAAATAAAAAGGTAAAGGAAGAAAAAAGATAAAGGTGAGATTTCGCGTTTTCCTAGATTAATCTTACAGTTATGTTTTTTTATCTTTTGTATGGATGCCTTTTTGGGAATAAGGGTTGCAGGGTACGTGTTGTGTATGTTCATATCAGAAGGAGTGTAATTTTTTCCTTTTATGTCAGTAATCAAATCTCCTTATCCTTTTCTTGTTGAAAAATCCAGCACGGATTTGAGCTTCATGCCATTTAATTCAACCCTTGATATTTCAATCTTTGATAATGACATTCACTTGAGGATACTTTTCAACTTTGATAATGACATTCTTGATAATGACATTCACTTGAGGATACTATTTCAACCCTTGATATTTCAACCTTTGATAATGACATTCTTGATAATGAGATTCACTTGATAATGACATTCACTTGAGGATACTTTTCAACTTTGATAATGACATTCTTGATAACGACATTCACTTGAGGATATTGTTTCAACCCTTGATATTTCAACCTTTGATAATGACATTCACTTGAGGATACTTTTCAACTTTGATAATGACATTCTTGATAATGACATTTACTTGAGGATATTGTATCTATTCTGCAAGTGACTATAAATAGTGAAAGCCTTGATCTGATTGGTCCTTAGGGTAGGAGGTAGCTTTGACACTACACCAAAAGGCTCGTTTAGCAACGGGGAGGTGGCCACGGCTCTAAGCCGTTGGTTTATTTGCCACGGCTCTAAGCGTGGTTATTGCACGGTAAAACCGTGGCTATAACAACCAGCGGTTTTAAATCGTTGCTAAAAAATAAAACCGTGGGGAAAAAACACTACACTAAAAGGGTTGCTACAGTTTTAAACCGTGGCTATAACTGCCAACGGTTTAGAACCGTGGCTAAAACTGCCAACGGTTTTAAACCGTAGCTAAAATTTTTTAACTTTCACACTTTCGCCAAAATGGTTTCGCGCTTTGGAGGGAGATTTTCGCGCTTTGGCGAAAAAAATTGATGAAAAACATATATGCTCGAAAGAAAGAAGAAGGATGAATGAAGGAGAAGCAGGGAAGAAAAAGAAGAAGGACGAAACAGGGAAGAAGAAGAAGGACGAAACAAGGAAGAAGAATAGAAGAAGAAGCAGGGACAAAACAGACTCGAAGTAGGGAAGAAGAAGGACGAATGAAGGAGAGGACGATAGAAGAAGAAGAAGAAGAAGAAGAAGAAGAAGAAGAAGATAAGGTAAGATCTCCTTCTTTTTCTTTAGATCTCCTTATTCTTTAGATTTCTTTGTTGATCTCTTCTTCTTATTTTTTTCTTCTTTCAGCAAAGCAAACCCTAGAACTCACTTTCTTATTTTCTCCAGCTCGATTTCTGAAGAGGAAAAGAAGAAGATTTCTCCGAATGGATCAATTTCCCCCGAATGGATCAATTTCGCCGCTCCCGAAGAAGATTGTTGATGATGAAGCCTGGTTTTACACCCCCATTGAAGGTTTTACTTTGAATCTCAATCGATTAGGGAGAAAGTTTAAATTGGGTTTTTTGCTTGATAAAAATCGGATTGTTATTGTTTGGTTTTGTCATCAGTGAAGAAACTTCACTAGAGTAATTGGGTTTTTTGCTTGATATTCATGGGTTTCTTATTCTTTTGTAGGTCATAAATGTGTACCTTGAATTATTAAAAGAGAGAGAAAAAAGAGATCCGAAAAAGTTCTTGAACTGCCACTTCTTCAACACATTCTTCTATAATAAGGTTAGCCTGTTACTCGTGTTATGCAAACTGCAAAGATTTTATTTCATTACATCAATTTTATCAACACAAGACACCGTTTTAATGTTAATTCCTACTCAAATTTTTGTTGTTATTCAGGAGTCCTGATTGACAATAAAACTCTCTGGTGGCTAGGATTTATTCTTCTTCTTTCTGATTTGTTGTGTAGTTGAGTAACGGGAGAGCAGGTTATGATTATAAAGCGGTCAAAAGATGGACTACACCAAGGAAGTTAGGGTACGGCCTTATCGAGTGTGACAAGGTAAAGCATCTATACCCTTTCTGAACTTTTCTTTTCAAGTTCTGTTCTATCTTATAAGCCCTGGATTATTGCATCATATCTTAATGAATTTATTGCAGATTTTTGTTCCCATTCACAAGGAGATTCATTGGTGCTTAGCAATTATCAACCAAAAGGAGCAAAAGTTCCAATATCTTGATTCACTTAGAGGCAGGGATTCCAAAGTGCTGAAAGTTCTGGTATGTTAGAGACATTTTTTTATGAAAAGAGTACTGTATACTTTTACAATCTGCAACGGCTCCAAAATTTTGTTCTCAAGTTAAAAAAATAAGTTAAATATATATCGTTCAGCTACAATACTCCAGTCTTTTTCCTTTCCTCGTTCTCTTGTTTTTCAAAATGCCTAGAAAAATAGTTTTTCTTTCCTTCCGAGGGGAGGACAACGAAGTTGCTTTCTTCCCTCTGACCTTGGGTTTCCCCTACTGGACTTTATATTAAATTAGATTCATCAACCCTTTTAGATAGTACTAGGAACGAAAAGTGATGATAGCATCTCGTAGCTTTGAAGTAAGTAATAATAAAAGAAGGATCCTATCATTCTAGAATATTTTGTTTTAAGTTTGTATGCCACATATACATGCCACCTACTGTGGCGGGGAATGAACGTGATGGTAACTGGGAACTAGTGACATTGTTTAAGAAAGAAATAATAAATGGATATACTAGATTTATAATCATTTGTTGTCCAGCCAAACTTAGAGGCAAGAGAAGTTTATTAGCGAAAAATTAAGGACTTGTTCAAAGTGATTAAGTACTTATAGTTCAATGCTTATTTCTCAAACTATAACATAGTTAATAAAGATTTCTTTTATCTCTATTGGATGGGCTGTTTTACTCAATTTATGATATGAAAGACTAGTTTGTTAGAAATTTAGAGTGTATTTTATTGCTGAACTTTATCAATAGAAGGAAAAGTATTTATGGTATAATTTTATGCCTTAGTTTTGTCATCAGAGGTAAGTTAGGTTGGACGAGAGAGAATAGTTAATCATTTGTACTGTATTTTGCTATTTCATATACGTTTCCTTTTATATTTTAAACAGAGCATGTTGCCTTTTTTTTATTATACTTTACTCATGTTGCCTTTTTTATTTGGAAAGAAGTTCAAGTTTTATTGAAACAGCTGAAAAACTATACAAATGGAAGCAAAAACAAAGGTTGCTTCAACCTCAAGCTTCGAAATTGAGAATATAACATTAATGATCCCATATGTTTTATTATTTACTAGTAAATCATATAACCTCCAAGCCTGCACAAAGAAGAAATGGGAAGGTCAAGGGAGGAGAATTGTTTCAATAAATTTTATCCTTTTTATATAAAATAAATAAATAACAATAATAATAAAAAGAAGTATGAAAAACATATTTTGGAAGTTAGTACATGAGTTGCAATATTGACCTACAAATCAATATGAAACTAATTGATGAAAAAGTAAATAATAAACTGTACAGGCGTGTCCTCGGCTTGTCTCCAGCATATCTCATATTTTTTTCCCAAGACATTTTTCGACATTCTGCATCGGTGTTGAATATCGATACATGTATCCGAGAAGTTACATGCCACCAAACCAATTAAGCTCATGCATGTCCTTATTTTATAATGTATGTCAAACTTCATTCTAATCATTACTCTTCCCCAAGGTCAAATTTCAAATTCCAATATCCTCATCTTGGATCAAATCACGCCTTACTCTAGCTACATCCTTATATCCATGTTGTCTTTTTTATTTGTTAAAAGTGAAAATGTGGGGTGTCTAGAGGGAGGGAAATCATACAAAGCTCCTTCAAAAGTCATTAGGCGAACATGCCAAATTTCTCACGCTTAAGCGGCCGCGTAGGCTAGCCTTTAATAGCACATGTAGTAAGAACAATATCAATAAGGCTGCGTTTGTTTTCATTAAGAAGTAAGAAGTTGCTTCTTACTCTAGTAAGAAGGAAGCACTTTATAGTGCTTACTGGAGTTAAGTTTTGCTTCTAATTTGGAGTCAAGGTTTGCTTCACAAAACAAACACTCTAATGGGTCAAAGTTCTAATTCAAAAGTTTGCTTCTAATTAGAAGCAAAAACAAAGACCCCCTACTAGCTCAGTTGGTAGACTTTAGACTTGTAGCGGATGGTATTCAAGTTAAGGTATTCAATAGTTTCCCCTCATTTCTGACTTAAGCTGTTTCAGATGTCTCCAGTCTCCCCAACGATATGAAATATCCAGGGATGGTAGTCTAATTACGTTGAAATTTTTCTTATTTTTCTTTCAATTCAGGCATCATCATGTCAACAAATGACTCTGTCCAAATAGACAGTTGTATATATTTACAATAACAAATGTTAATACAAGATTTAATGGTTTCTTTATTTTATTTTTTTTCTGTGCAGGCTAGGTATTTTGTGGATGAGGTTAAGGATAAGAGTGCAAAAGATATTGACGTAAGTGCTTGGCAGCATGAATATATCAGTGACCTTCCTGAACATGAGAATGGGTATGTAGTACCTTTAATTGTATGCCATATTCTTGGGAAGTTATTACTGAACAGAAGTTATTAGAATAGTAGTGTTAAATGTTAAAAATAGTGGCGGTGATGATAATAGATGTGACTGGTAATAATAACTACAAAGTAGTTTGTCAGGATGGTGAAACATGTATCTGAGGTTTTATTTATTATACAGATTTGTTTGTTGTATCCATTTTTTTTTCCTGAAACTTTTTTATCTATTACAAAGGATGTGCAAAGGCTGAAAGCTATCATCTCTAATCATTTTAGAAAATCCTTATAAAGGTGTTTCCACATTTCTGTTATGATAATGACCGGCGAATGCTTGAAAGCTCTAGCTTTCAAGGAGTGAAAGCCAATTACTTTATTAGGATCCTTCTCATTCTGACAACGTTGTCCCAATGGTAGGTCAACCTCTATCCAAGAATTTGTATTCACCTACTACCATGTCGTCCATTATAAAATATCAACCTCTAGATCGCAGTTGGATGTCGGTTAGCTCTGATATGAAATGTTCAGAACCACCAACCATATGCTTATATTCATTTGCAGTTGCCAAACTGCACATGAGAATGCCTAATCACATCACATTTAGATAAATGATGGTTTCATTTATATGCTAAACAGTCAACGGTACTTGTCAAATTTTAATAATAACTTTCGATTAGGAAGAAGGAATCTTATGTACTGATAATTGCCTTTTCTATGTTCATTTAACGTATTGTGTTGACCATAATGACAAGTATTGTGATTCCCCATGTTCACTAGAGTTCTTTGGTGTTGATGTCTTTGTTGCTCGTGTTACTTATTATCTGGAATCTGAAAATTACTTTTGATCTTAAACAGGTCTGATTGTGGTATGTTCATGATCAAGTACAGTGACTTTTACAGCAAAGGTTTGGGGCTCATTTTTAAGCAGGTAGCTATGAATTTAAAAAGTGTAGTTTCCAGCTTTATTCATTTATTTACGTTGTTCCTTGCATTATTTAAAAGGACAAATGCAATAGTATAGTTTGGACTTTCTCAAGAGTTTTATCTTTTCACATTAAATAAGTATATATATTTATATTAAAATATTTTTTTTTTAAAATTAAAAAAAAAAAGTGGACCAGTTATTCAGTTTTGCATCGACTACCCTGTTTTATAATCACTGCCTCTTTAATTTCCCTACATTCACTAGGAAAAACTAAGGTTGTGTTTGATTCCAAGAAAATTTGCCAAAAGATAGGAAGAGGAAGAGAAATGATGCATTTTGTGATTATGGCTAACCTCTTGCTTTGTTATGTCCCTAAGTGGGCATGGTCAGTTTGTCATTCATTATTATTCCAACCAGGCTTGGCTTGGACTAGAGTAGCTCTACAATGTTTGAATAACATTGATCTCTCAAAACTTGCATTTTTGATCTTCCAAAAGTTGCTTGTCTTGATAAATCAACTGTTGTAAATTTCATTTTTGTTTACTTATACTGGAAGGTTCTGTACAGTGTCCTTGAGTATTTTTTTGCACATGTAATTTATTTTTTAATTCATCCATCAACCCTCCTTAGTAGCCAACTGCTTGTAGATTTTCAAATCAAGAATGAGCATTTGATATTGATGATTCTTATTTGTAACTTTCACCAAAGACTTGGATTTGCCTGATATACTGGTTTTTTTAAAATGATTTATTGAATATTTTGTGGTATCTTAATTGCAGGACCCACTTAGAACTTTTACTGGTCGTGAGAAATACAAGAGGCCTCTATGGGTCACTGATGCACTAGATAAACCTTCAGTGGTAAGATCTTCTGCTGCTTTATTTATTCAATCTTGGCTTGCATATATAAGAGAGGTACTTCCTCATTTTTATAGAATCTCACAAGGTCATCATACCTGCCACAACCATGAAGCATGACACTGCAGTATCATGCATTGTCTTTGCTTAGCTCATGCAAGTTACACACCTTATACTCATACAACTTCTTGTGATTGGTTGTGGATTTGAAAGTCACAAGCAGAGTCTAATGAATTTCATATTTATTGAAAGCTCAATATTTCCCTGTTGTTTAGCTTATGGACATGGATTATGTGGCATGGCTGCTTAGGTGGACCACAGTAAAAACAAATGTTTATGTGACAAATGTATGTCTGCATTGCAGTTACACTTGATGTTTTTTACAATTTTCAAAAGCATCTGATAAGCATTGTTTTTGCAGACCCCCAGATATTCGTGTCAGTCCAATGCTGAACAAGGTGATGTGTGCTCGTTTGCATAATCTATTTATTTTAATGCTTATATTAAGACTCATTTGTTAAATAGAAATGAATCTATGAATGTATGACATTGCTACCTTTCTACTGGAAATGGTAAGTGCTTTGCTAATCTTGTGCCTTTTATGATATCCATTAGCTGTTTACTTAAAGTAAATATGAGGCTGCTATCTTATAGTATTCATATAACTTAGAAAATTTAAAAGGACTTGCACACATTGGAATTTTTTGAAGTCCACAAGAAGGAAGAATCCGATTCTCTTCATGGATACATATATATTCAAAACAAACTATTTTTTATTTTTTTCCTGCAATCTCCATGTAATCCCTGATCAAAGATCAAATGTTGCTGATATAAAAGTGTCTTTCGCAGTGCCAACACTTTTCAGGCACCCCTATAAATTTTTTTTAAGGATGAGCAGGGCAACTGTTGGCTAAAACTGCTTCCCTTGAAATTCATTTTTCTTTTAAATGTTCTAGTTAGTTTATTTTTAAGGCAGCTCCTATGAGCATTTGCCAGCTGTAAGTGATTTCTTATCAAATGATTCTAAACTCAGCATCTTAAAAAGAACTAGGCAACTGGCATGTGTTCATTCCAAATTAGAATGTCACCCACATTTTTTGGTAATTTTGTTACTGGGATAGATCCAATTGGAATGTTGTGTTGGTCATTTGGATAATGAATACTCTTTGCTTCAAAATATATGCAACATAAGTTTGTTTAATGTACACACATACAGACCCTCTTACTATAAAACTTTTAGGAAAAACTAAGATTATCGAAGATGTCAGATTACGTGCCTTAGTCCTGGACCTTCGAGTTGAAGATAATGCAGCTAATAGGAAACTCTTTGACAAATGGAGACTTGATATGCAGTTCTTTACTCGTACTATCACCATGCATGCATGGCTGCGGCCTGAACAAGGTTGGTTTAAAGTAAACTCGGATGGTTCACTCACTGGAACTATAGGAGGCTATGGAACATTGATTAGGGACCACGATAGATTGGTAATAACAACTGGGGCAGGGAGTCAACGAGCACAAATGGTTCTTCTTCATGAACTACAGGGGATTGAATTAGGAATCAAACTAGCGCAGAGATATGCCCTACACAGAGTGGAGTTGAGTATGGACTCCAATATGGCTTTCAAGTACCTTTCTACTGACAAAGTCCCTCCATGGGAAGCAATCCATATAACTAGAAGGATCAAGGAAGCTTTAAAAATTTTTGCAGGTTGTAGGATCATGCATGCAGTATGGTAAACAAACCAGGCGGCAGATAAACTAGCAAAATTGTTGCCAAGTCATGAGTTTGTTGAGATCATACCAAGTTATTTTTCGGAAGATATTAAAAAGATTGTATTTGATGATGCTAGAGGTAGGAAATATGTTCGAATATAACCATCTGTTCCTTACTTTTTCTGTGGTCTGGGGAGCCCATATAAACCCCCATGCTTGCCTTTCAAAGAAAAAAAAACTAAGTGGTAAATCGCTAGCTCTGTGCGAGGCTCATTATTCTCCCAATAGAGTTTATCAGGTGACGCTGGATAGTCTTCGTTCTAATTATAATTTGTTTCCCAACCTCGAGATTACTTGCTTCGACAAGATGATAGTCCTTGTAATCCAAAGGCTAGATATATCACATTGTATTCATGCATTTTTTTTTGCTTTCATTTCCCAGTTTCAGAGTTGCTCTAAGAGTATTTGAACTTCTTGGGAATTTCTCCTGTGCAAATGGGTCCTACTGGTTGGAAGGTAATGGTTTTTTCTTACGCGAGGGCTATTCTATTTGACATTCTTTTGGACCGTGAAGGTTTTGCATTCGGTGGTTGGTCTATTAGTGAACATGGATTTGCTTCCTCCGTTCTCTTGTCTGATTTGGGAAACTTTACAATGACATCCGCGATTGGTCAAAGTCTCGGTTTTATGCTTCTGTGGACTCTGGCTAATCCCAACTATGAGGTCATTTTATTTTTTGATCATTCTAAGTTCCCAATAAACGGAAAAATCTTCATTTGACTCCTGAGAGTGAAAGGATTAGTGACCGCTTCTTGAAGCTTCACTTGTTTCTTGTGTAGGCATTTCTTTCTGATGGCATCCTGGAGCGTAGTGGTTTATACACTATGAAATAAACGGAGTGAGCTTTGTTTACTGAGTCTCATGTTGAGGCATTTGTTGTTTGCATTGCTTGTGTTGGCGTTAGTGATGCTAGCATTGATTGAGAAGTGAGTTCGGATAGGCGTGTTATGGATCTCGATGTTTTTGTTAATGTCACATTTCCTGCTTCCAGAAAAATAAAGCTTACAAGGTCCACGAGTTATAAAGGCAATTGCCGGTGGATCCTGGTCGGGTTTCAAGGAAAAATGACTTTCTACTCATGGTTTTGCTCGGATTGCATCTCGTCTAAATCCTGTTCAGGATGTTACAAAGGCTGTTTCTTGCCCAATTCCTTCCCACGATGGTGTTGCAAAAGGGGTTCATGGAATATTTCGAAGAGGTCGAAGAGCTGAGGCTTGTGTTAGAGAGGTTGTGAGAAGGAGACTACTCCTATGTTGGATGATAATGAAAATAGGCTTCTTTCTGCTTCTGGTGTCTCGGACGCTGCTAAGCTGTCTAATGATAATCCCCAAGTTGTCAATGATAAAATGCTTCAGCTAGCGGTGGAGTAGTCCAAAGACATTGGTGGTGGTCAAGTTTCAATGTTCACTTTCATTCTCCTTCCATTGATGTTAGTGAAGCAGCTGGGTTCTTAGTTTCTTCTCCTGTCCATCAAATTTTCTTGTTCTTGCCGTTACCACTTGTCCTGCCATCACCATAGATGCTTCTCGATGGGAGGGTAAAAACGGTTATTTTTGTTGTTATTGTTATTCATTCTGCCTTTCTTGCTGTTCGGGGTGGTTCTTCAATGCTTTAGGATTCTAGTGTTCTTTATCCATGGGTTAGTTGGACTGAGCCTGGCCCAAGAGATATCTATATCAATTCGGATGGAAAATTTTGCCGGTTACTCAGCTTGACGTGCAAGATGGTGCACACAGGTTGGTAATGAATGGCACAAGAAGTTAGTGGAAAGGCCTTTGATGCCCATACTGGATCATTAGTTCACATCGATCATGGTCTTGAGAAGATAATGGACGGATGAATCATCTCGCCTATGCAGGGGTGATGGGCTCGTTCTATCGAGCTGGTCGTGATCAAGTGGGATTTTTTTAGAGAGGAGGTTGGTGGCACTATTATGGTGTTTTTCTCACTTTTATTCCCAATTTGATGTTTGAGAGTGCAATGCGTGGAATCGGAGAAAACTGCAGAGGTTGCTGGAAAGTTTTTGATTGAAGCGAAAAGTATGCGGGATAAATCTGCTACTAAGCTTGAGTCTTTGAAAGCCAAGTTGGATGGGGTTCATACTCGTCTACGTAATGTGGAAAGAGTTATACGTTGAGAAGGTAGCTTTGATAAAGCTTATTGTGCTGAAGTAGAGCAATCTGTTATTTGTGATATCGCTGAGGCGGGATGGAAACAGATAACTGTTTGCACTTGATCATATTAAGGCATATAGTTTTGGTATGTTTTCCACCGCTTGGGGCAGCTTACCGTGGCCAAAAAATTAATTTGCTGCTACCAAGGATAGGCACTGTATTGTCAATGCCGAAGATTGGAAGTGAGTTGTTGACAGACGAGTTGAGCTTCTTGACTGAGTTGAGCTTCTGACTATATTGAGGGGCTTGGTGAGGATTTGTCTAGGTACCGTCACTTGGTTGCTGAAGTTTTTGAGGACGACGATGTTGAAGAATCTGCGCCAGTAGTTAAGGACCAATGCTTCCTCTACCCTCGAACGCCCCAGGGTCTTTGCGTTCTCTCTCCTAAATAGAGCCATTCCCTTATTCTCGTGAGTGATGATCATGTAGTTGCCTGCGTTTCTTCCCCACTTCTTTATCTTATTTTTTCGGATGTAAAAAAGTATATTATCAATAAAATGAACCTTTTTGTTTCTTTTTATTTTTAGTTTAGTTGTAGTTGTCATGGATTTCACTAAGGTTAATGGGTTAAATGTACGAAAATTGAGATTGGCCTCATGAAAGAAATAAATATTTCGGATTTCGAAAGAAATTTCTGTAATTTAAAGAAAAATATGTCATGAAATTTTGACAGTTTTCCAAGAAATAACATTCCTTGGTTATAATTGGTCTTGCCTTTTTCGTCAGAGACGTAGATTCATAAAGGCATTTCAATCAATCACATAAAAGTCATACTCCAAACTCAAATTCCATCAAATCACTCTACACACCACCAATACCGATTAAATCAAAACTTTCTATTGAAAAAAAAACCAATTAGATCGAAAGGTTATTATGTTAACATGCCAATCAACCAATTCTACTTCTCGTCGTTCCCCTTTAAGCATTGTTGGAAAATAAAGAGAAAATGGCAATGACGAAAAAAGATAAATGGAGTTTTTTTATGTCCTTAAGATTTGCCTCAAGATATAGTTTGATATCTCAATGATCTTTTATGCGTATTTGGTGTATTAAAAAGATAAATCAGAAAGCGCTTGAATATAATGCCTTTCAAAGACTTGACATGTACAAATCAATGAACTAACCAATTAGAGGACAATCAACACCTAATTTTAGGTGAACATTGTTATATCATTGTCCTAGTGATACTATTTATTTGCTTTTTCTTAACTTTATATTATGGGTTTTTGCACTTTGCCCCTCATTAATTTTGTCTAAAACAACTTTGCCCCCCATAATTATTAATAATTGGTGATGTAGTCGATTTTGCTTTTCATCCTCGATGTTTGCCTAGACCTACACAGGTAGCAACGTGAGCCAAGGACCATCGTGTGGTAATCGATGGCATTTCGATGCTTAAGTTAGATAAGGCTTAGGAGAGGCTTAAAATTGTAAACTGGGTTGTATTGCGTATCTCTAGTTCATCGACCTTATCTCCCTTTTATAGTGAAGGAGTCTTCGTTCGGCTAGGCCTTTGGTGCATAATATAGGGAAAGTGATCTTGTTGTAGAGATCCTTTCCTGATTGGGAGCTGTCCATGTAGGATAGTTTCCCTACATGACTTGTGCTCCTAAATCTGTGGAAAATATTCTTTCTTGAGTGTTGTCCATGGAAGAAAGTTGTTTTGCCTGACTTATACTCTAATATATGTTTCCTAGTCGGATCCAATGTGTTGTTGGCCTACCTGTCTTGGGTAGATCTTGCTGATACTTGCCTTTGAGGTCTTACGAATATTGAGCTTGATCGTGTGGGCTTACTGGCTCATTGAAACTTGGACCCGACTATCTGGATTCTACCAATGATGGGCTTGCTGCTATTTGGGCCTTGCTGGATTGAACGTGCAATCGGGCCTACTTCATTCTGTAGACGAGATTTTCATGTCGTGTACGGTGCTAATCAAAGGACAGTTTGATGTATCATCAACTACTCCTCCCAAGCTAGTGTGTAATCTTATTGGTTCACTAGGTCATTACATGAAGCAACTTTGCAGTCATGATGATTGAGGCTGAGAGATTTCCTCGAGCAGTGAATTGCATTAATTAGGCGTGCGCCAGGTTGAACGCGGGAAAGGCGTGAGCTCAAATTTCTATATAGATATCCTTTATGTAGAGTATAACTCGTTTACTCTTTCGATCTCTGATATCTACTTCTTGTATTGTCCATTGTGCCTTTTCCTTTGCTCAACCTTAGTATTCCAAACTTGTATTTTCATGGCGGCCGAGATTAGTTTTCTTATGATCTGTTCGCCAGTGGCCATAAGGTTTTTGGGGAGATTGCTTA
>QNQO01011688.1:0-46125 GCA_003290165.1 Berberis thunbergii
GTGCATCATATTCTTTCATATCTCGACGTTTGGTTAATCGAAAAATTTTGAAAACTTTGCCAATTGTTATACCATTATGTGTTACAACCCCTTTAGGAGGCTTAGCAACCTTAAATAAATTATGTAATAATTTTAAGATTTCCTTCCTCGACAAAGTATTCCTTGTCGACTTGATTGTGCTTGACTTTGAAGGCTTTGATGTGATTTTGGGAATGGATTAGTTGTGTAAGAACCTAGTCATGATGGATTGTGCAAAGAAGATAGTTTCCATTCATACTCCAGGCATGCCCCCTGTTTCTCACACTTGTGGAAGTTGTGAAGAGTTAGTGATGTCTGGTTTCATTTACTCGATAAGGACGTCGGAGAGATAAATCTGAGATGTAAAAGTGGTAAGAGATTATGTGGATGTATTTCAGGAAATTCCTTGCTTGTCACCTAGGCGAGAAGTTGAGTTTCAAATCGATTTAGTACCTGGAACCGCTCCTATCTCTAAGGCGGCGTACCAAATGTCACCGAACGAGTTGAACGAGATGAAGGTCCAGTTGGATGAGCTGTTGCAAAAAGGGTAATTTTAGTGTTTTTATTTTGTTTTATTCGAATATACTTATTGACATGTTTATTCATATTAATGTATATATGTGTAATACTTTTGAGGTCTGCATGAACCAGGTTCATACGTCCTAGTAATTCTCCGTGGGGAGCACCCGCAATTTTCGTTTCAAAGAAGGATGGTACCTTGAGGATGTGTATTGACTATAGGGACTAAACAAAAAGACTATCAAGAACAAGTACCCGTTGCCTCGAATTGATGATCTTCTTGATCAGTTGAGGGGCGCAATGGTGTTTCTCAATTTGACTTGAGAACTGGATATCATCAGATGGGTGTAGAAGAAATTAGTATTCCTCTCACGGCTTTTAGTACGAGATATGGGTTGTATGAGTTTCTAGTCATGCCTTTGGTTTGACAAATGCCTCGACCTTTTTCATGGACCTGATGAACAGGATTTTTCGACCATATTTGGACAAATTCTTCATTATCTTTATCAATAACATTTTGGTTTACTCCCATAATGAAGCAGAGCATAGAAGGCATTTCAGAATAGTGTTGCATACCTTGAGACATCAGAAATTGTATGCGAAATTTAGCAAGTGCCATTTTTGGGAGAAACAAGTAAATTTCTTAGGGCATGTTGTTTCTAGGCAGGGTATAGCAGTTGATCCTGATAAGGTGAAAACAGTAAAAGATTGGAAACAACCTACTAATGCAACGGAGGTAAGAAGGTTTTTAGGGTTAGCTGGTTACTATAGAAGATTATCGAGAAATATTCTCTTATTGCTGCCCCTTTGACTAAGTTGACCAGCAAGAATGTTCAGTTTATTTGGACCAATGAGTGTGAAAAGGCTTTTCAGTAGTTGAAGCACCGATTAACTACTGCGCCCATTCTAACTATTCCAGTTCAAGGGGGGAAGTTGGTGGTCTTCACTGATGCTAGTGGCACAGGTTTGGGTTGTGTACTGATGTAGAATCAGAAGGTTGTGTCGTACGCCTTCACGGCAATTGAAGCCTCATGAGAGGCGATATCCTACCCATCATTTGGAATTAGAGGCAGTTGTGTTTGCTTTGAAGATGTGGCGACACTATCTTTATGGGGAGCATTTTGAGTTGTTCACGGATCACAAGAGCCTCAAGTATTTGTTTTCGCAGAAGGAGCTGAATATGAGACAACAAAGGTGGGTGGAGTTCATTAGTAGTTATGATTTTGAGATCCTTTAGCAACCAGGTAAGGTAAATGTGGTAGCCGATGCTCTTAGTCGGCAACACACCATTATGGCTTCACTCATGGTAGAGGAATGGAAGTCTCTTAAGGCTATTTATTCTTGTGAAGTTCAGCTTGTCCAGGGAGCGAACACGGCTTATGTTGGTAATTTATTTGTTCTACTTTCTTTGATCAGCAGAGTTTTAGAGGAGCAACATAAGGATTCTCGTTGATGAGTAAATTAGAGGACATAGTGCTTGATAACCTAGATGATTGTTCCTCAGAGTGGTCAGTTGAGTCTGATGGTGGTTTGAGATTTCACGTGAGACTTTGTGTGCCCGAGATTGAGGGATTGAATAGAGAAATTATGGATGAGGCTCATAAGTCACGTTTTACCATTCACCCGGTAGGCACAAAAATGTATCATGATCAGAAGCGAACTTTCTAGTGGGACGGTATGAAGAATGATGTGGGAGATTATGTATCACGGTGTTTCACTTGTCAACAAGTGAAGGCCGAGCATCAGTGACCCCTCAGGTTTGTTGCTGCCATTAGAAATTCCTATCTGGAAATGGGAGAATATTTTTATGGACTTTGTAGATGGTTTACCGAAGGCCCAACGAGGTAACAAGTCAATTTGGGTTATAATTGATCGTTTGACTAAGTCCGTGCATTTTGTTTCGGTTGAAGTGCACCGTACTACTGAACAGTTAGCCAAATGATACATCTGTGAGGTGGTTAGGCTTCACAGAGTACTCGTGTCCATTGTGTCTGATAGAGATCCTTTGTTTGCAGCTGTGTTTTGGGTGAGTTTTCAGCGAGCCATGGGGACGAGACTAGATTTGAGTACTACTTATCATCCTTAGACTAATGGTCAGACGAAGCTGGCAAATCAGGTTCTAGAGGATATGCTTCGGGCATGTGTGCTCGATTTTGGTGGTAGTTGGGATGATTATTTACCTCTTATCGAGTTTGCTTATAACAACAGTTACCATTCTAGTATTGGCATGGCCCCGTTTGAGGCTTTATATGGGAGATAATGTTAATCATCATCCTGTTGGGCAGAGGTTGGTGACACAGTCTTGTTGGGGCCTGAGATGGTCTGGTAGACATCGGAAAAGGTGCAGATTATTAGAGAGAGGATCAAAACCACTCAAAGCTGAAAGAAGAGTTATGCTGATCAAAAACATAAGGCAATAGAATTTCAGGTTGGGGACCTTTCTTTTCTCAAGGTTTCACCAATGAGCGGTGTATTGAGGTTCGGTAAGAAGGGAAGTTAAGTCCTAGATTTGTGGGACCATTTGAGATCATTGCTCGGGTAGGGAGTTTAGCCTATAGACTCGCCCTACCACTGAGCTTATCAGTTGTTCATGATGTGTTTCAAATTTCCATGCTGAGGAAGTGTGTGAAGGATCCTGCTCACATCGTCCAATCCACAGAAATTGAGATTAATGACGACTTCACCCAAGTAGTACGACCGATCAAGATTGTGGATCGTGAAGTGAAACAACTCCGTAAAACGATAGTGAATTTGGTGAAAGTCCAGTGGAGTGAAAAGAAGAATGATGTAACTTGGGAACTAGAGGACAAGGTAAATCAGTTGCACCCGGAGCTATTCATCCAGTGAATCACGGGACGAGATTCCTTTTGAGGTGTGTATAATGTAACAACCCCAATTTATCACATTATACTTTTTTTTTCGGCTTTATTAAATTGAGGTTGAGTCAAGTATTAACTAAATAAATTAGGAGGTGCCATTAACCTTGTGCAAAACCCTAAAAGGTTAGGGTTTTCTCTTTATATTGGTTAAATAGAGGGTTGGGTTTTCTCTCAGCCGATTAGAAAAAAGGAAGAAAAAAAAGGGAAAGGAAGAATAAGAAGAGAAAAAGCAAAAAGGGTGAAAGAAAAATAAAAAGGTAAAGGAAGAAAAAAGATAAAGGTGAGATTTCGCGTTTTCCTAGATTAATCTTACAGTTATGTTTTTTTATCTTTTGTATGGATGCCTTTTTGGGAATAAGGGTTGCAGGGTACGTGTTGTGTATGTTCATATCAGAAGGAGTGTAATTTTTTCCTTTTATGTCAGTAATCAAATCTCCTTATCCTTTTCTTGTTGAAAAATCCAGCACGGATTTGAGCTTCATGCCATTTAATTCAACCCTTGATATTTCAATCTTTGATAATGACATTCACTTGAGGATACTTTTCAACTTTGATAATGACATTCTTGATAATGACATTCACTTGAGGATACTATTTCAACCCTTGATATTTCAACCTTTGATAATGACATTCTTGATAATGAGATTCACTTGATAATGACATTCACTTGAGGATACTTTTCAACTTTGATAATGACATTCTTGATAACGACATTCACTTGAGGATATTGTTTCAACCCTTGATATTTCAACCTTTGATAATGACATTCACTTGAGGATACTTTTCAACTTTGATAATGACATTCTTGATAATGACATTTACTTGAGGATATTGTATCTATTCTGCAAGTGACTATAAATAGTGAAAGCCTTGATCTGATTGGTCCTTAGGGTAGGAGGTAGCTTTGACACTACACCAAAAGGCTCGTTTAGCAACGGGGAGGTGGCCACGGCTCTAAGCCGTTGGTTTATTTGCCACGGCTAGCGTTTATTCAGGAAAACCGTGGCTATAACAACCAGCGGTTTTAAATCGTTGCTAAAAAATAAAACCGTGGGGAAAAAACACTACACTAAAAGGGTTGCTACAGTTTTAAACCGTGGCTATAACTGCCAACGGTTTAGAACCGTGGCTAAAACTGCCAACGGTTTTAAACCGTAGCTAAAATTTTTTAACTTTCACACTTTCGCCAAAATGGTTTCGCGCTTTGGAGGGAGATTTTCGCGCTTTGGCGAAAAAAATTGATGAAAAACAGATATGCTCGAAAGAAAGAAGAAGGATGAATGAAGGAGAAGCAGGGAAGAAAAAGAAGAAGGACGAAACAGGGAAGAAGAAGAAGGACGAAACAAGGAAGAAGAATAGAAGAAGAAGCAGGGACAAAACAGACTCGAAGTAGGGAAGAAGAAGGACGAATGAAGGAGAGGACGATAGAAGAAGAAGAAGAAGAAGAAGAAGAAGAAGAAGAAGAAGATAAGGTAAGATCTCCTTCTTTTTCTTTAGATCTCCTTATTCTTTAGATTTCTTTGTTGATCTCTTCTTCTTATTTTTTTCTTCTTTCAGCAAAGCAAACCCTAGAACTCACTTTCTTATTTTCTCCAGCTCGATTTCTGAAGAGGAAAAGAAGAAGATTTCTCCGAATGGATCAATTTCCCCCGAATGGATCAATTTCGCCGCTCCCGAAGAAGATTGTTGATGATGAAGCCTGGTTTTACACCCCCATTGAAGGTTTTACTTTGAATCTCAATCGATTAGGGAGAAAGTTTAAATTGGGTTTTTTGCTTGATAAAAATCGGATTGTTATTGTTTGGTTTTGTCATCAGTGAAGAAACTTCACTAGAGTAATTGGGTTTTTTGCTTGATATTCATGGGTTTCTTATTCTTTTGTAGGTCATAAATGTGTACCTTGAATTATTAAAAGAGAGAGAAAAAAGAGATCCGAAAAAGTTCTTGAACTGCCACTTCTTCAACACATTCTTCTATAATAAGGTTAGCCTGTTACTCGTGTTATGCAAACTGCAAAGATTTTATTTCATTACATCAATTTTATCAACACAAGACACCGTTTTAATGTTAATTCCTACTCAAATTTTTGTTGTTATTCAGGAGTCCTGATTGACAATAAAACTCTCTGGTGGCTAGGATTTATTCTTCTTCTTTCTGATTTGTTGTGTAGTTGAGTAACGGGAGAGCAGGTTATGATTATAAAGCGGTCAAAAGATGGACTACACCAAGGAAGTTAGGGTACGGCCTTATCGAGTGTGACAAGGTAAAGCATCTATACCCTTTCTGAACTTTTCTTTTCAAGTTCTGTTCTATCTTATAAGCCCTGGATTATTGCATCATATCTTAATGAATTTATTGCAGATTTTTGTTCCCATTCACAAGGAGATTCATTGGTGCTTAGCAATTATCAACCAAAAGGAGCAAAAGTTCCAATATCTTGATTCACTTAGAGGCAGGGATTCCAAAGTGCTGAAAGTTCTGGTATGTTAGAGACATTTTTTTATGAAAAGAGTACTGTATACTTTTACAATCTGCAACGGCTCCAAAATTTTGTTCTCAAGTTAAAAAAATAAGTTAAATATATATCGTTCAGCTACAATACTCCAGTCTTTTTCCTTTCCTCGTTCTCTTGTTTTTCAAAATGCCTAGAAAAATAGTTTTTCTTTCCTTCCGAGGGGAGGACAACGAAGTTGCTTTCTTCCCTCTGACCTTGGGTTTCCCCTACTGGACTTTATATTAAATTAGATTCATCAACCCTTTTAGATAGTACTAGGAACGAAAAGTGATGATAGCATCTCGTAGCTTTGAAGTAAGTAATAATAAAAGAAGGATCCTATCATTCTAGAATATTTTGTTTTAAGTTTGTATGCCACATATACATGCCACCTACTGTGGCGGGGAATGAACGTGATGGTAACTGGGAACTAGTGACATTGTTTAAGAAAGAAATAATAAATGGATATACTAGATTTATAATCATTTGTTGTCCAGCCAAACTTAGAGGCAAGAGAAGTTTATTAGCGAAAAATTAAGGACTTGTTCAAAGTGATTAAGTACTTATAGTTCAATGCTTATTTCTCAAACTATAACATAGTTAATAAAGATTTCTTTTATCTCTATTGGATGGGCTGTTTTACTCAATTTATGATATGAAAGACTAGTTTGTTAGAAATTTAGAGTGTATTTTATTGCTGAACTTTATCAATAGAAGGAAAAGTATTTATGGTATAATTTTATGCCTTAGTTTTGTCATTAGAGGTAAGTTAGGTTGGACGAGAGAGAATAGTTAATCATTTGTACTGTATTTTGCTATTTCATATACGTTTCCTTTTTATATTTAAAACAGGCATGTTGCCTTTTTTTTATTATACTTTACTCATGTTGCCTTTTTTATTTGGAAAGAAGTTCAAGTTTTATTGAAACAGCTGAAAAACTATACAAATGGAAGCAAAAACAAAGGTTGCTTCAACCTCAAGCTTCGAAATTGAGAATATAACATTAATGATCCCATATGTTTTATTATTTACTAGTAAATCATATAACCTCCAAGCCTGCACAAAGAAGAAATGGGAAGGTCAAGGGAGGAGAATTGTTTCAATAAATTTTATCCTTTTTATATAAAATAAATAAATAACAATAATAATAAAAAGAAGTATGAAAAACATATTTTGGAAGTTAGTACATGAGTTGCAATATTGACCTACAAATCAATATGAAACTAATTGATGAAAAAGTAAATAATAAACTGTACAGGCGTGTCCTCGGCTTGTCTCCAGCATATCTCATATTTTTTTCCCAAGACATTTTTCGACATTCTGCATCGGTGTTGAATATCGATACATGTATCCGAGAAGTTACATGCCACCAAACCAATTAAGCTCATGCATGTCCTTATTTTATAATGTATGTCAAACTTCATTCTAATCATTACTCTTCCCCAAGGTCAAATTTCAAATTCCAATATCCTCATCTTGGATCAAATCACGCCTTACTCTAGCTACATCCTTATATCCATGTTGTCTTTTTTATTTGTTAAAAGTGAAAATGTGGGGTGTCTAGAGGGAGGGAAATCATACAAAGCTCCTTCAAAAGTCATTAGGCGAACATGCCAAATTTCTCACGCTTAAGCGGCCGCGTAGGCTAGCCTTTAATAGCACATGTAGTAAGAACAATATCAATAAGGCTGCGTTTGTTTTCATTAAGAAGTAAGAAGTTGCTTCTTACTCTAGTAAGAAGGAAGCACTTTATAGTGCTTACTGGAGTTAAGTTTTGCTTCTAATTTGGAGTCAAGGTTTGCTTCACAAAACAAACACTCTAATGGGTCAAAGTTCTAATTCAAAAGTTTGCTTCTAATTAGAAGCAAAAACAAAGACCCCCTACTAGCTCAGTTGGTAGACTTTAGACTTGTAGCGGATGGTATTCAAGTTAAGGTATTCAATAGTTTCCCCTCATTTCTGACTTAAGCTGTTTCAGATGTCTCCAGTCTCCCCAACGATATGAAATATCCAGGGATGGTAGTCTAATTACGTTGAAATTTTTCTTATTTTTCTTTCAATTCAGGCATCATCATGTCAACAAATGACTCTGTCCAAATAGACAGTTGTATATATTTACAATAACAAATGTTAATACAAGATTTAATGGTTTCTTTATTTTATTTTTTTTCTGTGCAGGCTAGGTATTTTGTGGATGAGGTTAAGGATAAGAGTGCAAAAGATATTGACGTAAGTGCTTGGCAGCATGAATATATCAGTGACCTTCCTGAACATGAGAATGGGTATGTAGTACCTTTAATTGTATGCCATATTCTTGGGAAGTTATTACTGAACAGAAGTTATTAGAATAGTAGTGTTAAATGTTAAAAATAGTGGCGGTGATGATAATAGATGTGACTGGTAATAATAACTACAAAGTAGTTTGTCAGGATGGTGAAACATGTATCTGAGGTTTTATTTATTATACAGATTTGTTTGTTGTATCCATTTTTTTTTCCTGAAACTTTTTTTATCTATTACAAAGGATGTGCAAAGGCTGAAAGCTATCATCTCTAATCATTTTAGAAAATCCTTATAAAGGTGTTTCCACATTTCTGTTATGATAATGACCGGCGAATGCTTGAAAGCTCTAGCTTTCAAGGAGTGAAAGCCAATTACTTTATTAGGATCCTTCTCATTCTGACAACGTTGTCCCAATGGTAGGTCAACCTCTATCCAAGAATTTGTATTCACCTACTACCATGTCGTCCATTATAAAATATCAACCTCTAGATCGCAGTTGGATGTCGGTTAGCTCTGATATGAAATGTTCAGAACCACCAACCATATGCTTTATATTCATTTGCAGTTGCCAAACTGCACATGAGAATGCCTAATCACATCCCATTTAGATAAATGATGGTTTCATTTATATGCTAAACAGTCAATGGTACTTGTCAAATTTTAATAATAACTTTCGATTAGGAAGAAGGAATCTTATGTACTGATAATTGCCTTTTCTATGTTCATTTAACGTATTGTGTTGACCATAATGACAAGTATTGTGATTCCCCATGTTCACTAGAGTTCTTTGGTGTTGATGTCTTTGTTGCTCGTGTTACTTATTATCTGGAATCTGAAAATTACTTTTGATCTTAAACAGGTCTGATTGTGGTATGTTCATGATCAAGTACAGTGACTTTTACAGCAAAGGTTTGGGGCTCATTTTTAAGCAGGTAGCTATGAATTTAAAAAGTGTAGTTTCCAGCTTTATTCATTTATTTACGTTGTTCCTTGCATTATTTAAAAGGACAAATGCAATAGTATAGTTTGGACTTTCTCAAGAGTTTTATCTTTTCACATTAAATAAGTATATATATTTATATTAAAATATTTTTTTTTAAAATTAAAAAAAAAAAAGTGGACCAGTTATTCAGTTTTTGCATCGACTACCCTGTTTTATAATCACTGCCTCTTTAATTTCCCTACATTCACTAGGAAAAACTAAGGTTGTGTTTGATTCCAAGAAAATTTGCCAAAAGATAGGAAGAGGAAGAGAAATGATGCATTTTGTGATTATGGCTAACCTCTTGCTTTGTTATGTCCCTAAGTGGGCATGGTCAGTTTGTCATTCATTATTATTCCAACCAGGCTTGGCTTGGACTAGAGTAGCTCTACAATGTTTGAATAACATTGATCTCTCAAAACTTGCATTTTTGATCTTCCAAAAGTTGCTTGTCTTGATAAATCAACTGTTGTAAATTTCATTTTTGTTTACTTATACTGGAAGGTTCTGTACAGTGTCCTTGAGTATTTTTTTGCACATGTAATTTATTTTTTAATTCATCCATCAACCCTCCTTAGTAGCCAACTGCTTGTAGATTTTCAAATCAAGAATGAGCATTTGATATTGATGATTCTTATTTGTAACTTTCACCAAAGACTTGGATTTGCCTGATATACTGGTTTTTTTAAAATGATTTATTGAATATTTTGTGGTATCTTAATTGCAGGACCCACTTAGAACTTTTACTGGTCGTGAGAAATACAAGAGGCCTCTATGGGTCACTGATGCACTAGATAAACCTTCAGTGGTAAGATCTTCTGCTGCTTTATTTATTCAATCTTGGCTTGCATATATAAGAGAGGTACTTCCTCATTTTTATAGAATCTCACAAGGTCATCATACCTGCCACAACCATGAAGCATGACACTGCAGTATCATGCATTGTCTTTGCTTAGCTCATGCAAGTTACACACCTTATACTCATACAACTTCTTGTGATTGGTTGTGGATTTGAAAGTCACAAGCAGAGTCTAATGAATTTCATATTTATTGAAAGCTCAATATTTCCCTGTTGTTTAGCTTATGGACATGGATTATGTGGCATGGCTGCTTAGGTGGACCACAGTAAAAACAAATGTTTATGTGACAAATGTATGTCTGCATTGCAGTTACACTTGATGTTTTTTACAATTTTCAAAAGCATCTGATAAGCATTGTTTTTGCAGACCCCCAGATATTCGTGTCAGTCCAATGCTGAACAAGGTGATGTGTGCTCGTTTGCATAATCTATTTATTTTAATGCTTATATTAAGACTCATTTGTTAAATAGAAATGAATCTATGAATGTATGACATTGCTACCTTTCTACTGGAAATGGTAAGTGCTTTGCTAATCTTGTGCCTTTTATGATATCCATTAGCTGTTTACTTAAAGTAAATATGAGGCTGCTATCTTATAGTATTCATATAACTTAGAAAATTTAAAAGGACTTGCACACATTGGAATTTTTTGAAGTCCACAAGAAGGAAGAATCCGATTCTCTTCATGGATACATATATATTCAAAACAAACTATTTTTTATTTTTTTCCTGCAATCTCCATGTAATCCCTGATCAAAGATCAAATGTTGCTGATATAAAAGTGTCTTTCGCAGTGCCAACACTTTTCAGGCACCCCTATAAATTTTTTTTAAGGATGAGCAGGGCAACTGTTGGCTAAAACTGCTTCCCTTGAAATTCATTTTTCTTTTAAATGTTCTAGTTAGTTTATTTTTAAGGCAGCTCCTATGAGCATTTGCCAGCTGTAAGTGATTTCTTATCAAATGATTCTAAACTCAGCATCTTAAAAAGAACTAGGCAACTGGCATGTGTTCATTCCAAATTAGAATGTCACCCACATTTTTTGGTAATTTTGTTACTGGGATAGATCCAATTGGAATGTTGTGTTGGTCATTTGGATAATGAATACTCTTTGCTTCAAAATATATGCAACATAAGTTTGTTTAATGTACACACATACAGACCCTCTTACTATAAAACTTTTAGGAAAAACTAAGATTATCGAAGATGTCAGATTACGTGCCTTAGTCCTGGACCTTCGAGTTGAAGATAATGCAGCTAATAGGAAACTCTTTGACAAATGGAGACTTGATATGCAGTTCTTTACTCGTACTATCACCATGCATGCATGGCTGCGGCCTGAACAAGGTTGGTTTAAAGTAAACTCGGATGGTTCACTCACTGGAACTATAGGAGGCTATGGAACATTGATTAGGGACCACGATAGATTGGTAATAACAACTGGGGCAGGGAGTCAACGAGCACAAATGGTTCTTCTTCATGAACTACAGGGGATTGAATTAGGAATCAAACTAGCGCAGAGATATGCCCTACACAGAGTGGAGTTGAGTATGGACTCCAATATGGCTTTCAAGTACCTTTCTACTGACAAAGTCCCTCCATGGGAAGCAATCCATATAACTAGAAGGATCAAGGAAGCTTTAAAAATTTTTGCAGGTTGTAGGATCATGCATGCAGTATGGTAAACAAACCAGGCGGCAGATAAACTAGCAAAATTGTTGCCAAGTCATGAGTTTGTTGAGATCATACCAAGTTATTTTTCGGAAGATATTAAAAAGATTGTATTTGATGATGCTAGAGGTAGGAAATATGTTCGAATATAACCAATCTGTTCCTTACTTTTTCTGTGGTCTGGGGAGCCCATATAAACCCCCATGCTTGCCTTTCAAAGAAAAAAAAACTAAGTGGTAAATCGCTAGCTCTGTGCGAGGCTCATTATTCTCCCAATAGAGTTTATCAGGTGACGCTGGATAGTCTTCGTTCTAATTATAATTTGTTTCCCAACCTCGAGATTACTTGCTTCGACAAGATGATAGTCCTTGTAATCCAAAGGCTAGATATATCACATTGTATTCATGCATTTTTTTTTGCTTTCATTTCCCAGTTTCAGAGTTGCTCTAAGAGTATTTGAACTTCTTGGGAATTTCTCCTGTGCAAATGGGTCCTACTGGTTGGAAGGTAATGGTTTTTTCTTACGCGAGGGCTATTCTATTTGACATTCTTTTGACCGTGAAGGTTTTGCATTCGGTGGTTGGTCTATTAGTGAACATGGATATTTGCTTCCTCCGTTCTCTTGTCTGATTTGGGAAACTTTACAATGACATCCGCGATTGGTCAAAGTCTCGGTTTTATGCTTCTGTGGACTCTGGCTAATCCCAACTATGAGGTCATTTTATTTTTTGATCATTCTAAGTTCCCAATAAACGGAAAAATCTTCATTTGACTCCTGAGAGTGAAAGGATTAGTGACCGCTTCTTGAAGCTTCACTTGTTTCTTGTGTAGGCATTTCTTTCTGATGGCATCCTGGAGCGTAGTGGTTTATACACTATGAAATAAACGGAGTGAGCTTTGTTTACTGAGTCTCATGTTGAGGCATTTGTTGTTTGCATTGCTTGTGTTGGCGTTAGTGATGCTAGCATTGATTGAGAAGTGAGTTCGGATAGGCGTGTTATGGATCTCGATGTTTTTGTTAATGTCACATTTCCTGCTTCCAGAAAAATAAAGCTTACAAGGTCCACGAGTTCATAAAGGCAATTGCCGGTGGATCCTGGTCGGGTTTCAAGGAAAAATGACTTTCTACTCATGGTTTTGCTCGGATTGCATCTCGTCTAAATCCTGTTCAGGATGTTACAAAGGCTGTTTCTTGCCCAATTCCTTCCCACGATGGTGTTGCAAAAGGGGTTCATGAATATTTCGAAGAGGTCGAAGAGCTGAGGCTTGTGTTAGAGAGGTGTGAGAAGGAGACTACTCCTATGTTGGATGATAATGAAAATAGGCTTCTTTCTGCTTCTGGTGTCTCGGACGCTGCTAAGCTGTCTAATGATAATCCCCAAGTTGTCAATGATAAAATGCTTCAGCTAGCAGTGGAGTAGTCCAAAGACATTGGTGGTGGTCAAGTTTCAATGTTCACTTTCATTCTCCTTCCATTGATGTTAGTGAAGCAGCTGGGTTCTTAGTTTCTTCTCCTGTCCATCAAAATTTTCTTGTTCTTGCCGTTACCACTTGTCCTGCCATCACCATAGATGCTTCTCGATGGGAGGGTAAAAACGGTTATTTTTGTTGTTATTGTTATTCATTCTGCCTTTCTTGCTGTTCGGGGTGGTTCTTCAATGCTTTAGGATTCTAGTGTTCTTTATCCATGGGTTAGTTGGACTGAGCCTGGCCCAAGAGATATCTATATCAATTCGGATGGAAAATTTTGCCGGTTTACTCAGCTTGACGTGCAAGATGGTGCACACAGGTTGGTAAATGAATGGCACAAGAAGTTAGTGGAAAGGCCTTTGATGCCCATACTGGATCCATTAGTTCACATCGATCATGGTCTTGAGAAGATAATGGACGGGATGAATCATCTCGCCTATGCAGGGGTGATGGGCTCGTTCTATCGAGCTGGTCGTGATCAAGTGGATTTTTTAGAGAGGAGGTTGGTGGCACTATTACTGGTGTTTTCTCACTTTTTATTCCCAATTTGATGTTTTGAGAGTGCAATGCGTGGAATCGGAGAAAACTGCAGAGGTTGCTGGAAAGTTTTTGATTGAAGCGAAAAGTATGCGGGATAAATCTGCTACTAAGCTTGAGTCTTTGAAAGCCAAGTTGGATGGGGTTCATACTCGTCTACGTAATGTGGAAAAAGAGTTATACGTTGAGAAGGTAGCTTTGATAAAGCTTATTGTGCTGAAGTAGAGCAATCTGTTATTTGTGATATCGCTGAGAGGCGGATGGAACAGATAACTGTTGCACTTGATCATATTAAGGCATATAGTTTTGGTATGTTTTCCACCGCTGTGGGGCAGCTTACCGTGGCCAAAAAATTAATTTGCTGCTACCAAGGATAGGCACTGTATTGTCAATGCCGAAGATTGGAAGTGAGTTGTTGACAGACGAGTTGAGCTTCTTGACTGAGTTGAGCTTCTTGACTATATTGAGGGGCTTGGTGAGGATTTGTCTAGGTACCGTCACTTGGTTGCTGAAGTTTTTGAGGACGACGATGTTGAAGAATCTGCGCCAGTAGTTAAGGAACCAATGCTTCCTCTACCCTCGAACGCCCCAGGGTCTTTGCGTTCTCTCTCCTAAATAGAGCCATTCCCTTATTCTCGTGAGTGATGATCATGTAGTTGCCTGCGTTTCTTCCCCACTTCTTTATCTTATTTTTCGGATGTAAAAAAGTAATATTATCAATAAAATGAACCTTTTTGTTTCTTTTTATTTTTAGTTTAGTTGTAGTTGTCATGGATTTCACTAAGGTTAATGGGTTAAAATGTACGAAAATTGAGATTGGCCTCATGAAAGAAATAAATATTTCGGATTTCGAAAGAAATTTCTGTAATTTGAAAGAAAAAATATGTCATGAAATTTTGACAGTTTTCAAGAAATAACATTCCTTGGTTATAATTGGTCTTGCCTTTTTCGTCAGAGACGTAGATTCATAAAAGGCATTTCAATCAATCACATAAAAGTCATACTCCAAACTCAAATTCCATCAAATCACTCTACACACCACCAATACCGATTAAATCAAAACTTTCTATTGAAAAAAAACCAATTAGATCGAAAGGTTATTATGTTAACATGCCAATCAACCAATTCTACTTCTCGTCGTTCCCCTTTAAGCATTGTTGGAAAATAAAGAGAAAATGGCAATGACGAAAAAGATAAATGGAGTTTTTTTATGTCCTTAAGATTTGCCTCAAGATATAGTTTGATATCTCAATGATCTTTTATGCGTATTTGGTGTATTAAAAAGATAAATCAGAAGCGCTTGAATATAATGCCTTTCAAAGACTTGACATGTACAAATCAATGAACTAACCAATTGAGGACAATCAACACCTAATTTAGGTGAACATTGTTATATCATTGTCCTAGTTGATACTATTTATTTGCTTTTTCTTAACTTTATATTATGGGTTTTTTGCACTTTGCCCCTCATTAATTTTGTCTAAAACAACTTTGCCCCCCATAATTATTAATAATTGGTGATGTAGTCGATTTTGCTTTTCATCCTCGATGTTTGCCTAGACCTACACAGGTAGCAAACGTGAGCCAAGGACCATCGTGTGGTAATCGATGGCATTTCGATGCTTAAGTTAGATAAGGCTTAGGAGAGGCTTAAAATTGTAAACTGGGTTGTATTGCGTATCTCTAGTTCATCGACCTTATCTCCCTTTTATAGTGAAGGAGTCTTCGTTCGGCTAGGCCTTTGGTGCATAATATAGGGAAAGTGATCTTGTTGTAGAGATCCTTTCCTGATTGGGAGCTGTCCATGTAGGATAGTTTCCCTACATGACTTGTGCTCCTAAATCTGTGGAAAATATTTCTTTCTTGAGTGTTGTCCATGGAAGAAAGTTGTTTTGCCTGACTTATACTCTAATATATGTTTCCTAGTCGGATCCAATGTGTTGTTGGCCTACCTGTCTTGGGTAGATCTTGCTGATACTTGCCTTTGAGGTCTTACGAATATTGAGCTTGATCGTGTGGGCTTACTGGCTCATTGAAACTTGGACCCGACTATCTGGATTCTACCAATGATGGGCTTGCTGCTATTTGGGCCTTGCTGGATTGAACGTGCAATCGGGCCTACTTCATTCTGTAGACGAGATTTTCATGTCGTGTACGGTGCTAATCAAAGGACAGTTTGATGTATCATCAACTACTCCTCCCAAGCTAGTGTGTAATCTTATTGGTTCACTAGGTCATTACATGAAGCAACTTTGCAGTCATGATGATTGAGGCTGAGAGATTTCCTCGAGCAGTGAATTGCATTAATTAGGCGTGCGCCAGGTTGAACGCGGGAAAGGCGTGAGCTCAAATTTCTATATAGATATCCTTTATGTAGAGTATAACTCGTTTACTCTTTCGATCTCTGATATTCTACTTTCTTGTATTGTCCATTGTGCCTTTTCCTTTGCTCAACCTTAGTATTCCAAAACTTGTATTTTCATGGCGGCCGAGATTAGTTTTCTTATGATCTGTTCGCCAGTGGCCATAAGGTTTTTGGGGAGAGATTGCTTTCTGAATCTGATATGGAAGTCCCTATGTAAGACACTCGAGATTTTTTGATGATCTGGTGCTCTGCACTCTGGGCGTCGATCTGACACCATTGTACCCTTTTGAGGGGTTTATCTGTTTTCACTGAGGTATGTTGCAGTCGGGTGTCCGCTTTCTTGTTATCAAGGAAATCTGAGAGTTCCTGGCGTACCTTGGCATTACACCCGCTCAACTTGTGTCGAATGGATATAGAACTTTGATCACCATTTTAATTAGGGCTAAGGACGCTAATGTCTGAGTGTCTTCGAGAGCGATTCAATTGCTCACTTCTCTTCAGTTAAACGAGCACGCTGTGTATGTGCTGACATTGCCGAAATATTTTGGCAAATTGCCTGATGATTTTAAATCGTGGTAGAAGTATTTTTCATTGCTCCTGCAGACTCTCCGTACTTTGAGCTTGCTGGTCATCCGGTCGAGCACAAATTTAGACCACTGAATAAGTTGATTCCTTCTCCGGTCTTGCTGGTGTCAAATGCATATTAGATTGACCTGTTGTAATTTTTGCAGAGAGATTATCTGCTTTTCCCTTCGCCTCTTTCTGCTGATGATAAAGCAACTCTTGATTTCTTTTGCGACATGCCTCATCTGGAGGTAGAGGATATAGTCAAGCCTTCTAATGTTGAGCGTAGCTGTCTGTGGGCTTATTGGCACGTGGCTCCGACTGTGTATTGGGTGAAAGAAGCCAATGCCTAAAAGCGTGTCTATTTAGCGAAAGAGGAAGCTTCCTAAGCTCAAGGTTCCAATCCCTTAAAAGTGGGTAGAAATATATGAGGTGTTTACTCCTCTTGTGCATAAGAAGAGATCTCGTGCGTTTTCTAGGTCCATTCGCAGGCATCTAGCCTCGTCTGAAGGACATGATGCTGTCAGGCAAGAGCCTAGTGAGACTGTTGTTTCTGAGGGGCATGATGCTCAAGTCGTGGCCCTTGTATCTCTTCCTAACCTGGAGAGAGAATATCTACAAATGGTGGGTGTGGAGGATGCTATCAAGCTGAGCACCAAGCAAGCGGAGTTTATGAGTAGGATGTTGCTGTAGGCAGGTACAAAGGCTTCAAAAGGTCGTCCTTCTTCAATAAAGGATTTCAATTTCCGCCTCTCTCTGGATCATGAAATTGTTGAAGACTCGTCTGATCGTTGGTGTCATGGTGAAGGTTCTCCTTCTTGTCACCCGTAAAGTACTCCATCTTGCTCCCTTCCTCATATTCAACTGACAACGAGTCTGAGGAATAACTCGCTTCCTTCTTCTCTGAAATTGGTCTGGCATGTGAGAGAGAGTTGGCTGTTGCGAGCAAAGGGCGGTGCTGGAGTAATTTCGGCTCTGAATGATCTTTATCCGGATGCACAGATCAATCTGTTTGTTCCAGATGCAATAAGGATAAGCAACCAAGCTTTGCTGTAGGAAGTTGACATTTCTTACGTTGCAAGGAAGCATATCAACAGGTTGAATGACTGACTGTCGAACTGTGATCCAGAGCCAGTGGGAGAAACGATGGGAGTGCGTTTAGATAAAGGGCAGAAACATCTTGTGCAGAGGATGTTATATCTGAATCAAGTGGTCACATTTTGAATTGAAGTCGAGGTTGCTCGTGAGATGGTGTATACCATGGAGCGAGTCTTCGAAAACATATAGAAGTCATATTCTTATGTTATTCACGAGATTGAGTCCAGGTACTCTAAGGAAGCAACTTGAAGCTTTCTCAGATACTGGAGCAGAGTCCAGGTCTATTGGGTGGGAGGCTTAGAAGGCTTGTTTAGAAGCGCTTGAGTCTGACTTGGTGAGGGCAGTGCAATATCCGTGAGGGATCAGTTCGAAAATGAACTGAACCTTGTCCGTTATGACTTGCAGCTTGCTTGTGATTCTGTGAATGGAGTACAGGCTGAACTGTGGGTTTGCATGCTGAGAGGATTAAGGAGTCTGAGTGGTCTGTTTAGTGTCAACAGTTGGGGGCTAGTACTGAGCTTCATGCCGAAAGTGCGTAGACCTCTAGAGAACAGTTCCAGTTGTCGCATAGTGAGCTGAATATCGCCCATGGTAAGCTAGATGCTGAGCAGTCCAAGATTGAAGTCCTGTCAGGCGAGTTGGAGCAACTAAAGCAGGAGCTCACCGAATCGAGAAGATGCGAAGAGAAGTTTCTCAAGGCCCGGGGAACATTTGAATTCAGCAGAGTCGTGCATGGAAGGCTGGAGATTGTTGCGTCTGATGGAGGAGGAGCACCCTGATTGGGATCTCTCCTATTATAAAGATATTGCATATGCAAAGTTTGGAGCGACCTCCGGTTCATCTGAAGAAGAAGATGGCCTTGATGAGGGGTGTCGAGAGGCAACATTCACAGATGTGTCTCCTGCTTCTTCCTTCGCTAAGTCTAGTTCTGTTGTATCTTACTCTCTACCTGATGAGGGTTGAGTCTTGTACTTGAGTTTGCAAATGAATAATACTTTGCATTTTTTTGTCTTTCTTTTCTTTCCTACTAGCTTGTACCTGCTTTGTCTTATTTCGACATTATTTGTCAGCCAAGGAGCTTTGCTGGGCTAGGTAGCTCATGTTTGATTCACTGTTGGGAGATCTAATTTCTTATGCTGCTGTAGTCGGTGCAGTTCTGGTCAAATTCCTTTATAGATATCGGGGAGTGTAATACACCCTTTGTCTAGTGGCTTGGCTATCTGTTGGACCAGTAGTTGTTGTCGTTGTTATAAGCGTATTCTTCATACTGTGGTCCTAGAGCTTGCGCTCTTGTAGATTATTGGACAATAGTCTTTGCGAATCATCTGGGTTGAGCTTTTAGAACTCTAATAGGGCATTTGACTTGTCTTTATTTGTTATTCGTAGAATAGGCTTATTTGGACCAAGGGTTGTTATCGCCATTTATGATTGACTAAACCAAGGTTAGGTTTCGGCGACCATGGTGGTCCTAGGCAAGCCGTCTTCACCAGGCTACATGAGCATTGACTAAGCTCCCACTTTCCAACTGATCTTGATTTGTTCGTGCTGGACTAGGAATTAAAGCAAGCCATCAGTTATTATCATTAGTTGTTCTGACTATACTTTTAGCGGGGGTTTGATGATCATTGTTTGTAGTTGGCCAATGATCCTTGGCAAGCCGTCTTCACCAGACTACATGAGTAGTGACTAAGATCCCACTTTTTAGGCCTTCAAAATCTGCGCGCTGCGAACTAGGCTTCGAGCAAACCCCTCGTTATCAGCGGCCACTGTCTAAGCTTTGGTCGGGGTTCGGTGATCACTGTTTGCATACAAGTAGTAACCCCTATCAAGCCATCTTAATCAGGCGTTGAGGGCACTATTTAGATCTCCACTTTCTAGGTCGTCAGAATCCATTATGTGCGGACTAGGCTTCAAGCAAAACAGAAGCTATCATCGTCGATCGTCACCGACTAAGCTTTGGTCGGGTTTTGTCTTTTTTGTCCAGGTTTTGACAATGATTTCTGGAAAGCCATCTCGATCAAACATTAGAGCCCTGACTAAGCTGCCACTATCAAAACCATCGACACCCGTTTAATTTAATGGACTCGGCATTAGAACGTACCAGAAGCTGTTGTCATAGGTCGAAACCGACTAAGTTTTGGTTAGAATAAGATATTGGGTGTGTAAGTCTGACTCGGGTGTCCTGACTTACTTGGCTCGCACATAAAATCTTGGGTGTGTAAGTTTGACTTGGTGGTCTTGACTTACTTGGCTCGTTTGTATGTCTCCGGGCGGGTAAATCTGACTTGGGGATCCCACCTTACTTAAATTGCCTATAAGATTCCGAGCGTGTAAGTCAGACTTGGGGGCTTACTTGACTCGCCTGGCGGTATAATTCCAGTGTCAGATCAATTAATCGGTCTAATAATATATTAACCAGCTTTAATGAACAACAACAGAATAATAGTGGAGTTGATGCTTTGGGTTTAATAATAATACTTTGTAGAACGCTCCTTATTCTATGGGCACTCAGGGCCTTTGTTGTTTTTTCTTTTGAGTGTGTTGGGTTGAATCTGGCATGGCATAGGCTTGGGCCCATTAGTTGAGGGACCCATTTAGAAACAATCTTTGTGGATCAGCGTGTCAGGGATACAGTGCATTCTGCGAGATGATTTAGTATTGATTACTCACCCAGTTAATGGGGCTGCCTGCAGGGTCATTAATCCAAAAGATGTGGACTTGTGTAGTTGTTATTGGATCCATCGTTTCCCCGATTTCTCGTACGACATTTAATGCTGAAGTAATTGCTTGTTCACGCCTCTTCGTATACCATTTTCCCTATATATGGGTTGGTTGTCCTGCGTTCAAGCACTTTAATGCAAATAGTAGAGCATGTTAATCAAATGCATCTTACCAGAGAGTTTGCTTTTGGTTTTCCAAAAGCTGAAGGAAAATCTCCTCCACTAGAATTTTCGAATGTTCTGACATTTGCACCAATGAGTCTTGATAAGACCTGTTGTTATGCGGTGCCACCAAATATGGGTGGGCACGGGATTGATCTCATGAGATCTTGTAATATCTTCTTATATTTCATAGAAGAAGTACAAACTATTCCTCAGGGGACAAGTCTATTTTCCATCTTTTGTGGCTCCCGAGTTCCCACTCGCTACTGCTATTCGGTGATAATACCAGCAGCTAGTTTGTGGTGTTTGTCAACTCTGGGTTTCACACATGATGCCCCAACTGGAAGGCAGGTTGGTGTAGCAGGGTTCTGAAGAATGCGATATTTTTTTTCCAATGATGTTAACTCAGCTGCGTTTTAGACACTTTCGCCCAGACGGTCATCCTTCTTTTGCCTCCTTTTATTCCGATTTTCGTTTTGTTCCGCAGGGTAGTCCGCCAGGATGAAGACTTTTGTGTTTCGTTTCGAGGCTCGTGTTGGCATCTTTGAATCATCTCAGCATGGGGATTTGTCGGATTAATGAATTGAGTGTTTTCCTTCGTCTCCTGATGTGGACGTTTTAGTTTCACCACTTTCTCTTCTGGAGGCGGAATAACAGATAAAAGTTTCTTCCCATATTTTAGTAGTTAGACGCTCGCATTAGACTTACATATTTATAGTGTATAAATTGATGTACTAGTTGGTCTGCAAGTTTTATAATAACTTTCATCGCAATCAATAAAATCTGTTTTATTTTTGGAATTTGTCGAATACGAACAAGTCTTCTATGCTAAAATGAAAAACTGAATATAAGAAACGAAATCAATGCAACAATAATTTAACTCCGAGCGAAGACTAAGCTAATCCGACCCTGAAGGAGACGCGAATGGTCCTGGCTCGGATTGCGTTGTCCCTCTAGCAAAGTTTTCTTTTAAAGCTAACGAAACTACTGAGGTTATTTTGGCTCCTCAACCTTCATAGAGTAATCCACCTCTTTTGTCTTGGTCTGGTGTTTTACATGTAGGCCTTGTGGGCTTGAGATGTAATTAGAGGCAACTCAGCTGCTTCAAGGCTACATAATGGCGGTCTCTTGCTGCTGGCCGATCTCCTCGGAAAGTCCCATTGACCATGGTTGGCTGTATATTTTATGCATTGGTGCAGTGTGGATACCACTGCTTCCATATGTTGTAGCTAGGGCCTTCCCAGAATGATATTGTATATGGACGGGGCATCAACTACCATGAAATTTTGGACAAGGTACTTTCGTAGCTATGGTTCTCTTGCCATCACCATTAGATTTATCTTCCCGATAGGAAAACATTTCTCTCCGCTGAATTCGACCATAGGGTGGCTGGCGGGCGTTAAGTCCTTCTCCTATAGCTGCATGTTGCAGAATGCATTGAGGAACATGACATTTAGTGAGCTTCTAGTGTCCAACAAAGCTTTCTTTACCTCCAACTTAGCAATAAAAACGGAGATGACCAAGGCGTCAGAGTGAGGAGAATGTACCCCATGGATATCCTTCTCCGTAAACGTCACTGATGGGATCGGGTTCTGAACTCGTGCGCATTGCACTTGTTGGTCCTCATACTGAGATGGTGTCTGCATCTCGGTCACTGTTCTCATGTGAGACCTGTTTGACTGCTTTCCCTCGGGACCGATCCCGCGGAGGACATAGATGACGCCAGGAACTTTCTTTTTGATCTCCTTGATAGTGACCACTTTTTACTTTGCTCGACTCGATCTCCTGTCCGAGCCTAGGAACTCCTTGAGTTTGTTTTTCCTTATCTAGTACTCGACTTCTCCTCTGAGGTTTCTACAATCCTCGGTATCATGTTCGCCTTCATTGTGGTAGGCGCAGTATTTTCTATTGTTGCGTTTAAGAGGGTCTCCCCGTTGCTTAGGCGACTACTTTATCTCTTCCCAATCCTTGATTTAATCAAGGATGTCGGACAGACTTATGATGGAAAGAGTGATAGACCTGGACCATACGTAATTCAAGGCCTTATCGTGCCTAGGGCGGCCCGAATCGGTATTGCTTTCTATGTACGTCCTTTTGTTACTATCGTTGTCCTATTTCTTCTTCCCCTCGTTCGTATCCTTCGGGTTAGGGGGTTTTTTCTCTGACTCCACCTCTCTCTTAGCGGCTAGCAATTCATCCAAAGTGATGTATCTCTGGGCATCTCTGAGAATGTTTTTCATATTGGCCTAGGGTTTCAGAGTGAAGAGGTCATAGAGCTTGCCTCTTCTCAAACCCGAAGTGAAAGTTGTGACGGTGGTATTATCACTACAGCCGTCGATGTATTCCCTCAACGTCCCATTCTATTTTTGCTTTAGGGTCAGCAAACAATGCAAGCCCTCCAAGCCATTGACTACCCCAAAACATGTAAGATACACCAATGCCAACGTCGGGAGTGAATCAATGCATTTTGAAGGAAGGTTGTGGAACCACGTCAGTGCTGACGTCTTCAGGCTTGTAGGGAATGATCAGTACATTTTTGCATTGGACCCTTCTTTGAGCGACATAATGTGCTGGAAGTGGCGCAGGTGATCAATCAGGTTGCCTGACCCGTCATAAAATTCCAATTTCGGTAGGATGAATTTCTTAGGCAATGGTTCATGCATGATATGGTACGTGAAAGGAGGGACTGTGAGACTGAACAACACATCTGGGTTTGTGGCCCCATTGCGGAGGGCGTGTATGTTGGCTCTAGGCTAGGTCTCTATTGGTCGTGCCTCCGCTTCTTGTCAATTGAGAAGTTGCTGGGGCCGCGCAACTCTCTTGAACATGTTCCCTAGATCTTTTTGGGGAACAAGCCTTTCGCTACTCACAGTCCACCTCTACAAGTGGAGGATTCCATTATTTGAGAGCATCTAGCTTTTTTGCGATCTGCTACATATGTGTTGGTAGTAGGTCCACCCTCAGGTCTGCTATGGCCGCCACCGACGCGGGGGTCTGAGGAGGTTCCTCCCATGGCGGTGGTGAAACTGGCGGCGCTCTACCGATTTGAGCGTTCTAAGGCTCGGCAGCATTTCCATTGTTTTGAGACCTTGTCGTCACCATCTCGCTGATTCTCTGGAAAAGGTGGAACTACTGTTCTTTCTAAGGAACTCTGTCGTTCCCCACGGACGGCGCCAAACTAATGTAGTCGATTTTCACTCTCCTTCCTTGCTACTTACTTAGACCTGCACAAGTAGCAAATGTGAGCCAAGGACCATCGTGTGGTGGTCGATGGAACTCCGATGCTTAAGTAGGATAAGGCTTAAGAGAGGCTTAAAACTGTAAATTAAGTTGTATTGGATATCTCTAGTTCATCGACCTTATTAGATATGGTTGAGTTTGCTTTCAGAGAAAATGACTAGAGAGGCAATTAAGTACTTCATGTTTAAATTTTAGATAAAAATTTTTGTCTAATAGATAAATTTATTTCCACACTTAAGGAAAATATAATAATAATAATAATAATAATAATAATAATAATAATAATAATAATAATAATAATAATTGATGATACATCAAATAAATCGTCATCATAGCCATACACGTGGAAGAAATCATTTATCACGAGGATCAGGTATCCCTTCTACTTCGTCAGTTCATAAAGCCCAGAGAGGGCAAAACCAAACATGGCCCATTAAAAGAAGTCATAATTAAGGCTCAAATTCAGGCCCAACTAGTTTTATCATAAAGAAGAGAAATGTTGCATAAGAATATAGTCATGGAGGGACTTGTGCCTCCACAGATGCATTTTCATAAAGGAGGAGACTGTTATGAAGAACGTCTCCTTCCGTTGCGCCTCACATGCTTAAGTCATGAAGAGAATTAACTGTGACCATTATATAAGGTAAAGGGAACAATCGACTGAGGTATGCAACTTTAACTGAGTTTTACAGGTCAAACACAGAGAAGGACGAGATTTGGATGCATCAGTTTGGCGCCGTCCGTAGGGAACAACAAATTTTCTTTTTTAAAAGAAGATCCACAGTGACAAAACTCACCAAAATTTGATCAACAATAAATAAGCTATCATAATAGATGGATCACTATATAGACCCTCAACCTAGTGATAATTACAATAGCCCTCCTACTGGCGACACTACATTGCCAGCAGCTCACGATCGAGACCCAACATTAACCGTCAGGCCAATTGCACCTGACAGTCAAGATCCACAGCATGCAATAGCTCAAACAACCCAGACATCTGACGACGCTGCTACTGACCCTCAGGTAGATTTGCTTATGACCCTTTTTTTATGCACTCAACCTGGAATCCCCAAAAATCATGGTGTTCCTATTGAAAACCGCCCAAAAACACATTTCTCTTAAGGAGATGAAAGCTGCCAGGAAGAAAAATGAATATGAAAGAGAAAACCACTCAAATAAGCGGGAAATGAGGGAGGAAAGAAGAAGAGACGACGGACCCCGGGCTGATAGCATTCAATCTAACAGGCATCAGACCAATGGGAGGCCTGAATCCAAACAACAAGAGTCTGAAAAGATGTAGTCGACAATGCCAAAACACGAGCGAGTAACAAATGTGATGAAAAAAGACAAACAAACCGTACACAACCTTGAAAACGCAATATACTGAAACACATGGCGAAATAGGAAGACATCAACTGGCCACTAAAAATGAGAAGAAACCCAGAAGGAAGAGAAAAAAGCAAATATTGTTCCTTCCACAAGGATGACGGGCATGATACCGAAGACTGTGACAATCTAAAAATGAAGTTGAGCATTGGGTTCAGAGAGGACGACTCAACGAATTCATCGAAATGCAAGACAAACAACTCAAAAGAAAAGAAAAGGCAGACACTACTACGAGATCAAAATAACAACCCAGGGAACTAATATACGCCATATACTTCATAATCGGAGGGAACAAAACAATCAACCCAACTAAAGAAGCAACTAAAAACACCTCCCACTAGAGCTGATCTATATCGAAGTAGGAGTATTAACACCGAAGAAACCAGACAAACCAATATACCGATTCATGGTAAAAAAAAGATGGGGAAGCTTACATCAGCCAACCAACACAATTCGAAGACCCTACTGGTAGATGCAAGCCTAATCTGTATTACCATCAACGAAATTGACAGCAACAGACTAGATTCGACCTCGGTAGTTGGAGCTGATGCAAGCATGATTGGACAATTTGGCATTGATTTGTGCATGATTGGGCAATTTGGCACTGATGTGAACATGATTGGACAGCTTGGCACTGATGTGAAAATGATCGGGCAATTCAGTATTGCTCAACTACCGAATTGGAAAGCACCCTGAGTTCATCAACGACGGCAGCATATTCAATGAGCGACGAGACGTAATAAACAAAATAAACCAACGGAAAATCGGCGACTTGAAGACATGGACAATGCGGAACAAAGCAACAAAGATGTAAATCTCTAACAACACAAGGATCAACATCAATCAAGCAAAGGTCAGAAGGACAAAGCAAACCACTATACAACCTAGCGTAACCTTTCAAGAAAAATAACCATACGGGTTAGTCAAAATACCCAAGAAGGGAATATCAATAAAATTACAAGTTCGGAATCCCCATCTTGCGCATGGAAACAAAATAAAGGCATCAAAACTCCATAATATGGAGAAATCATAATATCAAGCCAAAAAAATCAAGACACGAGTCAAACATATACAATAAACTTCTGGTTTGATCAACCACGAAGTGAAAGTTGGACGAACGAGTCAACTTATTTAAATTAAGAACTTTGGGTTGATTAGTACGTTAAATCAACGAAATAAAAGTTTGACAAACGAGATAACTTATTCAAATAAAGAACTTCAAGTTTACTAGTACGTCAAACCAAGGAAGTAAAAGTTGGATGAACGAGTCAACTTATTCAAATAAAGAACTTTGGGTTGACTAGTATGTCAAACCAACGAAGTAAAAGATGGATGAACGAGTCAACTTATTCATATAAAAAACTTTGGGTTGACTAGTACGTCAAACCAACGAAGTAAAGTTGGACAAACGAGTCAACTTGCTCAAATAAAAGCTTCGGATTGACTAGTATGTCAAACCAACGAAGTAAAAGTTGGACGAGTGAGTCAACTTATTCAAATAAAGAACTTCGGGTTGACTAGTACGTTAAGCCAACGAAGTAAAATTTGGATGAACGAGTCAACTTATTCAAATAAAGAACTTCAGGTTGACTAGTACGTCAAACCAACGAAGTAAATGTTGGAGAATGAGTCAACTTATTCAAATAAAGAACTTCGGGTTGACTAGTACGTCAAACCAATGAAGTAAAAATTGGACGAGCGAGTCAACTTATTCAAATAAAAAACTTCGGGTTGACTAGTACGTCAAACCAACGAAGTGAAAGTTGGACAAACAAATCAACTAATTAAAATAGAGAACTTCGGGTTGACTGGCACGTCAAACCAACGAGGTGAAAGTTGGACGATCGAGTCAACTTACTCAAATAAAAGCTTCAGCGCGTCAAACCAAGAAAGTATAAGTTGGATGAACGAACCAACTTACTCATAAAAACTTCGGGACGATGAAAACGAGACAAAACTCAATACAATAAATTTCAACTTCTCAAATAAGCTCCTAGTCAATGGGCACGTCAGAAAGAACGAATAAAGTCAACCTACTTCGGGGCAAACAATGTGTCAAAGCATAAAAGTAGCCATAAATGAATTCAGATCAAGAAATTTAGACATTATTAAAATGTAGCTGTCAAGGCTACCTAGCCAATCAAAAGGACGAATAGGAGATACCCAGTACAACTTACTTCGACAACTATGACTGACCTAAAAAACTATAAGCAATATGCAACCTCATCATAAGTTGCCTTCTCGGCAGACAACTCCTTCTCCACATCACACAAATGTGCAAAAACCCCATCCATCTTGGTCCTCAAGGACTCAAGCTCAACTACAAACTTATCCCGCACCTTCCACTTCAATCAACGAGGCCCGAGCATCCCCAGCAACGTTCTCCGATTCTGCCCATCGTGCTTTCATTATGTCGAATTGAGAAAGGACGTGAGAAAATGCCAACAATGGCGCTACCAACTTCTTCTCCAAAAAACCCATCTGGTCACGACCAGCTCAATAAACCGAGCCCATCCACATAAGTGTGATGATTCATCCCATCCATTAGTTGCTTAAGGCCATAATCAAGATGAGTGCTCATATTTAGTATTGGCATCAAAGGTCTTTCTACCGCCTGCCTGTGCCATTCGTTTATCAGCATGCACACACCATCTTATATGTCAAGCTGAGTAAACCAGTAAAAATTTCTATCTGATCTGATACGGATATCTTTCGGGCTGGGCTCCGTCCAATTAATCCATGGATAAATAACACAAAATCTGGAAGCACAGAGGACCCACCCCCAACAGTCGAAAGAGTTGATGAAACATCGATAACAACATAAAAACCACTATTGGCTTCCCGGTATGGAGCAGGGGAAGTAGGAGTAGAACAAGTAGTAGTTGTAGTAGGAACAGGGGAATCCAAACGAGTGGGAGAATAAACTAAGAATTCGGTCACTGACATTAATGGAAGGACACTGAGGAAGAAGAACATCAAAACTCTGACTACTACAAGGGACTTCTTTAGATTGCTCCACCACCAGCTGGAGCATCTTATCGTCGATACCCGGGTTCATTAGACCATTCAGCAGCATTCAAAAACCATAGGTGGATATATGCTTTTTTTCATTGTCATCCAACAGGGCGAGTAGTCTCTTTTTTGCTCCTCTCCAGCACCAACCTCATCTCCTCAACCTCTTCGAGGGATACACGATCCTCTTTCCGTAACATCCTTACCAGAAGGACTCAGACGAGTTACGATCCAAGCAATGCCATGAGTGGAACGTTGTTTCTTCTTTGAAACTCGGCCAGGATCTACCAACAATTGCTTTGACAAACTAGCAGGCCTTGGAAACTTCTTCTTTCTAGAAGGCGGGCCAACAACACTGACATGGGCAAGAGCATCGACATCCATAACATGCCTGTTAAAACTCACTTCCAATCATTTCTAGCACGACTAACACCAGTAGAAGTAGCGTGAACGGCAGTCTCCTCAGTATGAGATCCAATGAGCAAGGCATGCTGCATCTTGTTCATAGTGTACCAACTGCTATGCTCCAAGATGTCCTCAGAGAAAAATGCCTCCACAGAACACATGAAGCTTCAAGAGTTGGTCTCTGACCCTCCACAATTAACTGTAGATCCTTCCGTTTATCATAAACTCGGAACGACCACAAAATTAGACAGCCTCACCGTTGGAAGCATAAAACTAGGACCTCAATCAATCTCGAATGCCATCATTAAGCCTCCCAAAACAGGCAAGAGGATGGAGGAAGCAAATATCCTTGGTTACCATTAGACCAACCACCAAATGCAGGACTTTAATAGTCAAAGGAATGTCGGACAGAATAGCCCTCGCGTAAGAAGAAACCATGATCTTCCATCCATTAGGACCCATTTGGGTAGGAGGGATTCCCAAAAAACCCAAATACTCCTAAATAGCTCTGGTACTAGGAATTGAAGGCCAGAAAAAAACATGCACGAATATAGTGCAAAATACCCGAACCTTGGATGACAAGGACTATTGTTTTGTCTAGGCGAAATAATCTCAAGGTTGGGTGGCAAATTATAGCAGAACGAAGGTTTTCCAACATCGCTTGAGAAGCGTTATTGGGAGAAAAATAAGCTTCACAAGCAGCAAACGCCTCATCGCTTAGTTTATTGTTTGTAGACATTGCTAGAAAATGGAAAAGCAAGGAGAACAAAGAAGATGAAGAAAGAAAAAACCCAAATCTCAAAGATAGCGTAAAAATAGAAAACGAACCCATCACGCCCCAATTTATAGAGCCAATCAATGAAGGTACTGCTCATGGGAAGGCGTGTGGGATGATGGCTATGCGAAATCCCAAAAATGTGTGCAAAAATGAACATGTGAGCAATAAATCGAGACAGCAACCCACCAAAGATGTTGAAAACATTAATTGTGAGACAATGAAGGAATCAAAAGTTCAACCATCAAGAAGTTAGTGCCAATGTCAACATACCCACTAATTAAGGGGGAGTAGTTGATGATACATCAAAATAGACTGTCATCCAACATCTGGCCAAAATCATCTATCACAAGGATCAGGTATCTCTCCTACCGAGGCCAATTCATAAAGCCCAGAGAGCAAAACCAAGAATAAAAGCCCAAACATGGTCCATTAAAAGAAATAATAATTGAGGCCCAAATTCAGGCCCGAACAAGTTCTCTCATAAAAAAGAGAAATGAAGCATAAGAAAAGAGTCGTGGAGGAAGTAACGCCTCCACGGACGCATCTTCATAAGGAGTAGATTGTTACAAAAAACGTTTCCTTCCATTGCGTCTCACATGCTTAAGTCACGTAGAGAATTAACAATGATCATTATATAAGGTAAAGGGAATAATCGACCAAGGTATGCAACTTTAACTGAGTTTTGTCAAGATTTACTTTCTTCTTCAACAGAGTTGCTGACTTAAGCATCGGAGTGTCTTCGACTACCAAAAAGGTGGTATTTAGCAATCTAACATCTGTTTTGTAGGTCAAACGCACAGGAGGATGAGATTTGGAGCATCAGTAATAATAATAATAAAAGAAGAAATAAATAAGTGAATATGAATATACTATTATATCGACAAAAACCGATAGTTATAATGTGTGTTCATTTTGTTGGTCTGAGTAAATTCATAAATAATACAAAGATCAGACACACCATGATCATTCCTAATGACATGCGGGTATTACATGTTAAACCATAGTACACACAACATATAAAAGTATTCATACCACGTGAACACTGTTATAATATCTTTATCAAATTTTGTGTAGGATCCACTTTCGAAAACAGTGAGACTTTGAGATTAGGTTGTTAGTAGTGTGCAACGGACTTTTTACTAGGGGGCTCCTTATCAATGATGCTGCTAATGGACTCCTTCAATTGTCGAACCCGGGGGGGGGGGGGCTCTTGTGCACAAATCGCATCCGTAGGATCTGATCCAACGGTCCAGATCGATGGACTTAAAAAAAATATTTCACAACGATTTTATAATTGACCCCTCGGGTCCCACTTCTTCCATCTCCTCTCTCCAAACTTTCCTTTTTTTTCTTCTTTCTTGTTCTTCTTTTTCTTTTCAGCTCTTCTTTTTCTTCGTCTGTTTCCGCTCTTTTTCTTTTTCTTCAACACCCTCTGCTAAAATGGTTGGATGAGAACCCAAGAATGAAGAGAGGCCCAAGTTAGGAGGATGGAACTGGAATGTTGAGTAGGGGACAATCTCTGTGCTGAGGCTGAGGGACAATCCTTGTCCTTGCATGTTGTGTCCACTACCTATAATGCCTAATTGTGTCCTCAAACTAGTCTGGGGATCCTCAGCAACAAAACTTTGGGCAAGATTATTTGTTCCACCAACGGATGGAATTTTTGTTGGAGCACCTGTTGCCTGCATAAGCAACATCTCATTTCTTCCATTCCTCCACACAATATAATCTGATCTGGAGTATGGGAACCAACGAACAACATTCCTTGTTGTGAGGGGTTCAATTCAGATTCTCCTACAGATGGGAGCTCAACACAATTTTGACGTGCCTGAGAACTTTCATTCAAGGTATCCGAATAGGACCCCGAAAAAGAAAAGTAATTCATATACATCATCATATTACCAGAAATATGTGTTTCTGGATAAGAAGCTGTTGGGTCCCTTAAATAGAGGGTTGGCGCTACGTCTCTTTGGTTGCTCGAATTGGGAAAATAAGTAGTCATTTGCTTCTTCCACGACCGAAACTTCCAGTTGAGGATTGTGTTTGATCACAAAACATTACCAGTGTCCTTCGCAGTGAAATTCAACACTTCAGGAACTGATACCAATAAAAAAAGACTGAAGAAGTTAATTATCTATACCTTCCAAAAAATTCAAAAAAAAGAGTAAATAACATTACCTACCAAAGATTATAACCGTTTTTATGTCTAAATGCTTAAATACCAAAACTTGGTTTTCATGACCAAAGTTGTTGTTGGGAACTTTTAATAAAATTTAAAGTGAATAAACAACCATATTGAGAAAGAAACCAAATATCAGAACAATGTTTTCCAGAAATCAATTCTATGAATGTTTTGCTCTACTTGCACTTTGGGTTTTCACGCAAAAAAATATGTAATCGAGATCTTATCTGGTGCTCCTACCCCAAACCACATATAAGAGGGAATTTGATTTCCTTAAAATCTTAACTTCTTCAACAAGTCAAGCAAAATTGGAAAAACAAAATCAACGCACACCATAGAAAAAGAAGACAATCCAGAAGAAGTAACCCAGAAGCCAAACATTAACACTGTACAAACCACAACCATAGAAGATAAATAAACACAACTCAAAAAGAAGAAGAAGAGCTGAAATAGATGAAAAAGAAGAAGAGCTGAAAAGAAAAAGAAGAACAAGAGAGAAGAAAAAAGAAGGAAAGTTCGGAAAGAGGAGATGGAAGAAGTGGCACCCAGGGGGTCAATTATAAAATTGTTGTGAAATAATTTTTTTAAGTCCATCGATCTGGACCGTTGGATCAGATCCTACGGATGCGATTTGTGTGCAGGAGCCCCCCCCGGGTCCCCAATTGTCTAGTCTACTCCAAGAAATTGAGAAACAAAAGATAATGAATGTTGTCATTTTCAGCGAATTGATACGGCGGGATATTGGTGAAAGATTCAAGATGTGACATATTTAAATTTCAAAATTTTCAACGTTGCATGATGAAAATGTGGTGAAGTTTTTAAAAATAAAGTTGTGATGAATGCATAAAAGTGAACTCTTAAAATCGCATTTCTAATTTAAATTGTTAAATTATGTGGTTAATTCAAATTATTTTATAACAAATTTCTACTTAGCTACATAATGTGCATTTTGATGTTTGATAGGTATTTTAATGGTATGCTAAGGAGATAAAATAAAATAATGTCATACGCACAGCCTGATCATTAAAAAAGGAAGCCCAGCTTAACAAGGATTTTTTAGTCAAAGGCAATTAGGGAAAAAGGACATTAGCAAGTGATCAACACTCTAAACATCAAAAAGTCTACCTATTTTCTCATTTAACCAATAGTTTATTTAAATAAAAACTTTGTTTGCATTATGTGTAACTAATTAATTTAGTTAGGGCTAGATTGAATCCCAAGTTATGATTCCTTAACAATTTCGACATGCCTTACTACAACTATATTTGAAGTGCGTAATTGATTAATTTTTTATTTTATTTCACCATTCAAATTAATTATGTTTATGCTTGATCATCATATACATGATTTGTATGGAGATTATTACATGGGTAAATTTAAATTACCGAGTCTTATGCTAATACTAAGTGACAAAAAGAGCCAAGTGGGATCAATTCTTAAAATTAATCAACATTAATGACCGAAATAGATACCATGTTTCGGGTTTTATGTTTTATTGATTTTCATTGATTTATGCATCCTTGAGGTGCAACTTAGTAGATACCATACTAAATACCTTGAAAATGAAATGAGTTAGTGTAGACACCCATATCTAATTCATTGTTTAGGGAAAATCAATAACTTAAGGAATAGACACTCATACCCTTACCCTTAGGTTGGCAAACCTTGAGCATTGGAATTTAGTTTGTATCATTATGCACGTCGTTATTCAAAGGCAGATGACTAGGATGGATATCGAATCCCTAACTTATTTTCTCATTACTTGAACTCTAGTATTACATTAATTTTCGTTTGAACATCATCCGTATGCCTTATCATTGTTTTCAGTTTAACAATTTTCCTTTTTTATATTAAATTGTTTATTGGATTTCATTGAAGTAGAAGTGTTAGGAAAGAAGTTTTAAACACAATTAATCCAATCCTCATGGGAATGATCTTGTTGTTGTTATTTATACTATTTATTTGATTTTGTGTACTTGTGAGTTAAAATGTACATGTAGAAGTTTATTATCATGCCTTAATTTTTCGAAAAAAAAAAAAGAAATCCTTATATCCACTTAGGATTATTAATTTCCCAAATTTTGGGATGTGAAAATTTAACGACAAAACAAAATTGAACAACAACAAATGTGACATTTATTACAAAGATGAAGTTAAACAAATAAACTCTAAACACTAAACTTTTTGACGGTGTTGGCGACACTAAAAAAACTCCAATAGCGCTGCCAAAACTTTCTAACGTGAGAAAGGCTAAATTTATACAAAGGCTAAATTATTACATTCCAATAAGAATGTATCCAAGAAGGAAAACTTACTTGGATCAACAGTGTAGCTAGTATGAGAAATCTTTATCTCTAAAATAAATAACTTTACATACGATAACATGAATTTACATGACATCAAAAAATAAAAACTAAAAAAACATTTAGTTCCTCAATGAGGCAAATGTGTCATTCAAATAAGCTTCTATCGTATTTAGTGTAAATATGTATTACCTATATTTACTCTGTGGAGTTTGAGCATGACAAGTATAACTTGCAAAATGTTACTAGACTAGCCATCCTGTTCGAAACAGTTAGAAACAAATAGATGAAAATTCAAAAGTTCTTACTTTATTAGAATTTTGTGATTTTTTATTAAACCAACTAGAATTTTGGTAAACTCAACAAATAAAAAGTGTTCATAATGTCATCCTTAGGGGTGGGCATCCTATCCCGCTATCCCGTTCCCGTCCCGATCCCGTCCCGTCCCGTCCCGATTCTTTTGGGTCTTAATGGGATTGAATAATTCCATCCTGATCTCGTCCCGTCTCGATCTAGAATGGGATGGGATGGGATGAAGATTTTCAATCCTGCCAATCTCGCCCCGTCCTGAACTAATTTTTCAATATTTATTAGTTATTTATTTATTTTAGGATTGCAATATTTGGATGCCCATACAAATTCCCTGATGCATATAACATTTTAGCATCTAAAAGTCTCAATGTCGTTAGGCTATCAACTCATATTTGAAGACCAATTTGTTTAATTGTATTTAACTAGGGTACATTAAATTTCATTGAAAACTTTGGATACTCAACCTATAATACAATTTAATGGGTTCCTACTATCATCTCATTTGCAAGGATATATATGCATGGAAATTAAACACTGTGAGAGATTCCAATGACAGCTTCATGTGCTTATTATGGCATAGGTTACATTATGTTTAGTTGATTGCATTTTGGTTTATTATTTCATTTTCAGCATGGTTATGTGTGAACATGCAATTTGCTGAAGATCTATTTTAGTTATTGAAATTGCATGGTCAATTTGAAACACGCTGATTCCGTCCCGTCCCGATCCCGTATGAACGGGATGGGATAGGGATGGGTCTATCTTGTCCCATTCTGCCCGTGCCCAGCCCTAGTCATCTTTTACTAATACTCGTGAAACTAGGTAATTAGAGCAATAAAAAGCATAAAAAACCTAATTTCTTACAGACTGCCCAATCTACTTAAAACCTGAATAACTCACTGCAGGTGCAGAATTTTGAAAATATGAATTTCATTAAAACTGTTTAGAATTGAGTCATTTACTCAACTACAAAAAATCATACAAAACCGAGTTACCAATTTGTCAGAATTTATCAACTAATAATGTTGTATCCATATCTTCTTCACCTTAAACAAATTACTCATTTTTAATGAACTGATAATCTTAGATTATACCACATTCGCACACCTCTGTGCTGAACATACACGTTTCATATGAAATAGAACTTCCTCATCATCCATGCCTAAGTGAGAACATCACATATGGGCATGCATCACCAGATACCCCTAACTATATGAGTATAATAAAAGTCACTACTGGGCTAACAATTATTGCACATAAGTTACATCACATTTTTTACAGATAAATAACCAATCTTTTTTTAAGCATTTAAAAAATCACCCCCTTTCCGCAAGACCCAACCTGAAGGTTACTTAGTTTCTCTATAAAAAAAAGTGGTGTCTTACTCCAAGATCAAACCCAAAGGTTACTTAGTTTTTCTATAGGAGAGGGAAAGATATAAGCAATAAGAAATGTTGTAGTTCTAAGGGATACAATTTAATGTAATTAAAATTTATGAATTCAAGATTATCCATATCCCTTTTTGTGATTTCTCAAATAAATTTATATGTTGACACATTCTCAATCATCAACAAATCCACCAATATCCACCTATTTAAATATCATGCTACCACACATGTAGAATCAGAAATTCTACGGGGCGAGGGAAAGAGCGAGACACCCATCCCTCGCCCCTTTCCCTCGCTCCCTAGAAAGGCTCATGTAGAATAGATATGCAAATAACATATGATTAATGAAATGTTTAATAAACAACACATACCAAATACCTATGCAAAGTCATTGCGGATATATTGCACTCTTACGATACATTTCAATATTGATGATACACCAAACCTACCTTTAATCTGCATCGTACGCATGTCATGAAGATCTCATCAGCAGAACAAAGCGGGCTTGATTGCCCACCAAATCTAGTAAGGCCTAGACAACAATAAGCCTATATTGGCATAATGCAAAAGGTTGGTTCCAAATTGCAACAATCTATTAAGCCCACACGTCACATGGTAAAGCTCAATACCAATAAGAATGAATCAAGCAAGTATCTGGGGGATCTCTTAGATGGGTAGGCTAACAACATACTGGTTTCAACTAGAAAACACATTCTAGAATATAAGTCATGCATGGAAACTTCCTTGCATAGACATCACTCCAAAAGGAAAACCTCTCCCGCAGATCTAAGAGCGCAAGTCGTGTAGGAAAACTCTCTTACATGAACGACTCTCAATTAGGAAAGGATCTTCAACAATATATCTTTCCCTAAACTACGCCACCAAAGGCCTAGCCGAACGGGGACTCTCGCATTATAAATAAGACACATGTTTGATAAAGAGAGTACGCTACAAAACCTAATTTATGGCTTTAAGTTTTCCTCCAATCTTGTCCGAATTTAGCATCGGAGTGCCATTGGCCACCATAACGGTGGTCCTTGGCTCACGTGCGTTCCTTGTGCAATTCCAAGTCAACGTCAAGGGAGAGCAGGATTCTACTACATCAGTTTGGCGCCATCCATGGGAACAACGGAGTTCCTTGAAAAACTGTGATATCACCCTAAGTCATAGTACAAAGATATGGTAACCGCGAGATTTTGCAATCAAGGAGACATTGTTGAGCCCTCGAATGCTCATAATGCGAGAGCACCGGCAGTTCCGACAGACCCAGCACCACGGGAGGAACAAAATCAGACCCTCGCACCGGTTACAGCATTGGCGAACCCATGGGTGGATCTACTATCAACCTAAATGCAGCAGATTGCACGAGCACTGGAGATTCTCACCCAGCAAAACCTTCCACCTGCAGAAGGAGAACAGGAACAACGAATAGCCCCGTCCCTAGAAAACTCAAGGGAACAAGTTCAGGAGAGTCACGCTGCCCTTGATGGTTCTTAGTGGACAAAAGGTGGAGACCCGACTTCTAGGGCTGATGGACAAGTCTCCCCGAATCCCATCAGACTAGGAACCACCAATCCTGGCGTGTTGTTCAACTTCTCCTTCTCGCCGTTCATGGATCATATTATGAACGAGCCCTTGCCGAAGAAATTCACTCCACCGAAGCTGTAGTTCTATGACGACAAGCTTGTCCAATTAGTTGCGCTACTTTCAGCATGTAATGGCACTCAAAGAAGGATCTGAAACAATAATGTGCCGGTCATTCCCTACCATCCTGAAAAAGTTGGCACTGGCCTGGTTCCACAGCCTCCCTCCGAGCTCCATCGACTCATTCCTGACATTGGCAAAAACGTTCTTTACACGCTTCGTCGGCAGCTAGAAAATCAGAAAGATCCCGCATTATCTGCTCACCCTCGGAAAAAAGCCCAGCAAAATGTTACGAGAATACATTACACGCTTTAACGATGAGTTGACTCTCATTGACGGCTGCAGTTACAAAATTGCAGTCACAGCCTTCTCCTCGAGTCTGAGGAGGGGCAAGTTCTATGATTTCCTCACTTTGAACCATCCAATCGACATGTCGAACCACTAAAAAATGAACAGAGGTACATCATTTATGATGATATTCTTGCCGCACAAAGGGAGGTGGAGTCTGAAAAGAAACCATCCACATTTAGAGACAAATTAGAGGGGAAGAAACAAAATGAGGGCTATCGAAAGAGGAAACACAATTATAGCAAGCTCGACTCTGGCTGGGCAAGGCAAGATAAGGCCTCCAACTATGTCTTTCTAAATCCGTCACTCCCCTCAACTCCAATTTGTTTGACGTCCTAAACTCCATCAAGAATTGAGAGGAGCTAAAATGGCCTGCAAGGCAGCGAGGAAACCCCTGAGAACTGTAAATACTATTATTTTCACAACGACGACGACCACGACATTGAGAACTGTAAGAGTTACAGGAACGAGATAAAGTATTGGATCTGGAAGGGGAAGCTCAAGGAGTTTGTAAGCCTGAACAAAAGGCAGGATCCGACAAAGGAAATGGAAGATTCCGTTAAGGAGATAGAAAAAAACTCCTGGCATTATATATGTGCTTCATGTAGTCGGCTCCGAAGGCGAGCAATCAAACAAGTCCTGCAAGAAGACGCTTTTCAAAATGTGGGCGCAACCCACCTACGAAAACAGACAAATGTAGTATGCACATATTCAGAGCCCCATCCCACCAATGACGTTCATGGACCAGGACCTTTAGGGCGTTCATTAACTTTCAAAATATTTTGAATAATATTTAGCCTTACAAAAAATCAGTTATAATATGTAAATTGTTCATTCAATTATTACTATATGTTTTGTTTGTTTAGTGGTTGAAAGTTTAATATTTTCAGTAAACGACCCAAGTTCGATATTGTTTACTCCCATAATTTATTTTAATTTTCAATGCATTTTTATTAATAATTGCAAACATAAAAAACTTGTTTAGTTTAATAAAAACTTATTTCCAGTCCTCTTGGAGTGTATGAGTTTTTATGGATATTGATAATTACTATTTCTGTCATTGTGACTTGCCCCTACTTTTTTGTCTTCAATGCATATTTACATGTAATTACAAACATAAAAAATGAAAATGAAATGTTTGTTCACAAGATGTATAAAGCCTCCAAAAAAATATTTGAAATTAATATGTAAAATAATAACTATATAATTCCATGAAAATATATACCATCAGCCAACTCATACAAAATTTGAGGCTCACATAAACCATTTTTTGTATGAAATTGTATTAGGATCTTATTATGTTCGCAAATTTCAACTTTTTAAGCTTCAATTAGATACTTATCCTAGTTATTTTGTGATTTTAATTATATATTCTAGTTATTGTGTTCATTTGCCCTTACTAAAGTTATCTATATTGTGAGCATATTTTGGCTTAAAATTGGACTACACTGGATTCAATATGGTATATGCAATGTACTTTTGATAGTTGTATTTTTTTTTATTAGTTACTAGCTCGGGTAGGAATTTTTTTTGCTCCGCCCTTGATAACTACTATTATCAACGATAATTATCTGTCATTCCGCCCCTTGATGAAAATTCTAGGTCCTCCACTGATGCCCTGGTCATCTCAGTCCTTGTTTCAAAGTGGGAAGTGAAAAGGGTCTTGGTGGACATAGGAAGCTCTTTAGACATCTTGTTTCTCAACACTTTCCGCAACATGCAACTAAAGAAGATGGACTTAACACCTGCCAACCATCCCATGGTTGGGTTCAGCGGATAGAAATGTTTCCCTATTGGGAGGATCAACTTAATGGCAGTGGCAGGGGAGCCAAAATTACGAAAATATCTTGTCCGAGTGTTCATGGTGTTCAATGCTTCGACTGCCTACAACATCATCCTGGGGAGGCCTTGGCTTCACCATATGGAAGCAGTAGTTTCTACTCTGCACCAATGCATCAAGTACACAACCAACCAGTCCAAAGTAACTATTCATGGAGATCAACCTTCAGCGAGAGATTGTCATTACGCAGCGCTGAAGCAACTGGATTGCTAGCAATTACAGCCTGGGCCAACGAAACTTACATTCAGACACCGAGCCTAAAAGCAGAGGGACTATCTCCCCATGCGGACAGTGACAAAGCTCCGACAACCAAGGCTCAAGTATTCAACAAGCCGGAATTCAGCACTGGAAATACAATCCAGCCTAGCACAAAACTAAGTATTAACACTTTAGCAATCAGGCACCTCCTTAGAACACTAACAACCAGCAGGGGACGGCTCGCCAGCGCGAAGTTCACTCTTCAATAACTTTGCCGACATTGGCGATACCTGATGGTCCACCAAAAGAGTTATGCAATATGAGCTAGGAGCGTGCGCGTCTCTTTAAAAACAATACTAGCTTAGTTTTTATTTAGAATCGAAATATCTTATTGCTCTGATTTCTTTCGTTTCTTTTTGTTTTTCTGTTTAGAAGAATTGTTCGCATAAGATATATTCAAGGAATAAAACATATTTTATTGATTGCAATGAAAGTTATTACAAAGCTTGCCTTGCTGACTAGTTCAAAAGTTTATACACCATGAGCATCTAAGTTAGACACAAGTATATATCTGCTCAAACGCACGTGAATAATTCACTCTGCCAATCTGTCTTCGGAAAGATTTTGAAAGTAATACAAAAGTACTTGAAGAAGGCTCAAAGTACATGCATAATTCTTTGCTCCGCCAATCTGTTTCGTGAAGAGGACTAGAAGGAAGCGGAAGAAAGCATATGAGAATGACCCTTGAACAAAGGATGACCGGGGTAATGCACAATTATCACTCAAGGTCACGGTTGTCAAAGCTTCGCTCTGCCTATCTGTCTTCAAACTATCGCATCACACGTAAACCCAGTAGAGATAGTAAGAGCAAGCCACCTAAGGTTGGCTACGGGTGTTATCTATGAGATCGAATGGCGCGAGATCAATTGATCCGCTCATCTGGATGGAGGTCATTCAGAATCGGAATCACTCCAGCATCACCCTTTATTGTTTTTACATAATCGGGACCTTCATCCACAACTTTCCCCTACTTGCAGCGATCAATTCCCTTTAACGAGTCCACTTGAAATCAATTGAGAGGGAAGAATGAAGCGAGTTGTCTCTTGGACCCGTCGCCATCTCAATATTAGAACGAGAGTGAGACGGAGGATAGTATGGGCAATGCAAAAAGGACCTTTCACCATAAAGTCAACGGGTCAGGAGACTCTTCAGTAGGCCTAGAGAATCGCAATCCAAAAAGAGGTGGTACGCAAAGTCTTTCAAGGAGAAGGGACGCACTAGTTTTGCATCAGGTGAGGCTTCCATGGCCGCCTGCAACAGCATTTTGTTCAAAACCTCTTCCTACTCTGTACTCAACTTCGTTACATCTTCAACCCCCACCATTTGCTTATACTACCTCTCGAAATTGGGAAGGGAAATAGGGGCCTTTGCCTAAGCATCATGCCCCTCAAACATAACATCCTCCACCCTAGTGGACGAATCAAGAACTTGCTTGACAGCGTGGCGTCCCTCTGAAGGGGTCAAATGCTCACTAGTGAGCTAGTCGACAACACGAGGCTTCTTGGAAGGCATATTGATAGAAAACGCTTCATTCAATTTTTCCCTCCTTGACGAGCTCGGAATCTTAACTTTTGAGAGTTTCATCTTCTTCAAAGAGAGCTCCCCTTGAGACTTTGGCTTTGGAACTCTAAAAAGAGTGGAAGCCACAGGCCAATGGGCCCACATTTTGCTATGTTTGATGTTAGAAGACTGGACAACATCCTCTACTTGCACTCGGGGCATGTCACGAAATGCATCTAAGACTGCCTTTTCCTCAAAAGAAATAGGCATAGTCGGGAACCTTCTTGTAGAAAACATAAACAACATTTCAATATTTATTTAGCACTGGCAGAATCAAGAACAAAACTGAAACTTACTTAGCGGTCGGAACTCTCGCCCGATCGGACAACCTGCAAGCTCAAAATACTCCGAGTCTGCAGAGGCTAGGAAACAATATTTCTACCAAAACTTAAAGTCATCAGGTAGGTTGCCAAAACAATCTAGCGATGTCAACAAGCACACAACATGTTTGTTTATCCGATAAGAGGTAAGCGATGTCAACATGCCACCAACATTCTTCAAACTAATCAGAATGACGATCACCATTCTTTACCTGTTCGACACTAGCTGAGCAAGTGCAATAATGTGGTAGGCCAAGAAGCTCTGAATTTCCCTGATAACGGGAAAGTGTACGCCTAATTGGAACATATCTCGATGCAAATAGATAAATCCTTCCGGGGGAGACAACGGCGTCTTATTAGTGTTCAATGTGCAGAACACTAGATCATTAGGGATACCATACGTCTCACGGAAACTTTCCACATTCAACTCATAAAGTGACCTTTACTCGAAGAACTTACAACCCTTAGCAAAAGTTCATCATAAAGTTGATTCGAGCGTTCCATTAATGGACGTACAAACTTTCGATCACGGAAGTTGGGTGAAGTCAAAAACATGAAAGGTGAAGCGACAAAATAGAGTCTCCAAGATTGAAGATTAAAAGAAAATAAACTCTGCAGAAGAGGGAAACTATATAAATAACATAATTCCAGTCTTTTCTCGTACAGACACACGCCCATTTAATGAGTCGCTCATTGAAATGATTCAGACTCAACCAATCATGACCGCTTAGGTCCTCTACAACATGACTTGATGGACCGATGAACTGGCCCACCAACTCGGGGGGGAGTAGTTGATGATACACCAAACTGACCTTTAATCCACATTGTACGCATGTCATGATGATTTCGTTGGCAAAACAAAGCGAGCCTAATTTCTCACCAAATATAGCAAGGCCCAAACAACAATGAGTCCATATTGGCATAATCCAAAAGATTGGATCCAAGTTGCAACGCCCTATTAAGCCCACACGTCACATGGTAAAGTCTAATACCCATAAGACCTAATCAGGAAAGTATCTAGGGATCTCCTAAGACGGGCAGGCTAGGAACACAATTATTTCGACTAGGATACATATTCCCTAGTATAAGTCATGTATGGAAACTTCCTTGCATGGACAACACTCCAAAAAGGAAACCTCTCTCGCAGATCTAAGAGCACAAGTTATTAGAGAAAATCTCCTACATGGACGACTCCCAACTAAGAAAGGATCTCCAACAAGATCTCTTTCCCTAAACTACGCCCACCAAATGCCTAGTCGAATGAGGACTCTTGCATTATAAATAAGACACAGGTTTGACAAAGAGAAGTATGCTACATAACCCAAGTTACAACTTTAAGCTTTCTTCCAGCCTTGTCTGACTTTAGCATTGGAGTGTTAGCGACTACCACAACGGTGGTCCTTGGCTCATGTGCATTCCCTGTGTAGGTCAAGGTCAAGGGAGAGCAGGATTTGACTACATCAAATATAATTTGCCAGCACAAACATCCATCATATATTGGCAATCACGTCATACTATCAAATATTGGCAGTCACACCATAATAACATCATCTACATAGGTTATAGGTATAAGTGCAAACACATTTATATTTCACTATATATAAATTGCAATTCCAAATTAACTACTTTAACAATGCATCAAACACATAATATATATTTACAATCACATAATATTAATATAAAATTTTGTCTAATCATAACATCAAACAATTATCCCTAAACAATGACAAGTTATATATTAAAAATAGTCTAAAACTATAGTGATACACATGACATAGCTCCAAATGCCACAAACTTGTATAAACTATATTGGTTTGATACATACTTTTGACTGATCATAAGGGTGAAAAATACTCACTAAGGTCTTCTACATGCTCTAAGAAGCACAAATTAAATCAAAATGAGGCCCAACAAACCAATTGGGATCGTAACATTGACTTGTTTTACATACTAAAATCTAACCCTATTACATAGATTAATTTAAACAAAAACATAAAAGAGAATGAAAAAAATTCACCGATTGAATTATGCAATAGAAACCCTAAAAGTCTCTTATATCTGCAAATGCTTCAGGTAATAGAGAACCTAAAGATTTGCCCCATTGAGCTTGCTTCTTTAAACCCCGAGGTTCTTTCCTTCAACTTTGAATCTTGTAGCCACGAAATCGCAACTTCCATACTATAAATAAAATTAATAGTTGTTGAATACTTCTTACCTTATAGCTTCCCCCGTATTAGGCCCTCTGAAAAACCCATCCAAAAAGAACTCCCAGAGATATGACTAGGCATAATCTCTTCCTTCTCAACCTTCCAAGATTAACTCCTTTTGTATTGAAGTTGTAATAATTAAGAGGGTCCCCAAAAGGAGGTACCCAATTCATGAAGGTGAAGTAATTTGCAGAAGAAGAAGAAGAGTTGGATCTGAATAAGGATCTATGGAAAATTAGAAAGAAAAGAAAAGATACAATTGTTGTTTCACTCAAGGAAGAAATGATTAAATGGAAGTTGAAAGCAAGGATTTATAGTAGAATAACAATAAGAATAGAAAACATAATTGGGGAAAGCATTCTTGGAGATTCCCATACCAGGCATACAAAGTGTTTGGTGGGAAACATGGGTCCTATTTTTTCTCTCCTACTACGATGCATAAAAAAATCATCCTCTTGTGAGTTTGACCTGCAAAACAATTGTTAGACTGCCAAGGACCACCTTTGGTGGTCGAAGGCACTCCGATGCTTAAGTCAATAACTCTGTTGAAAGAAGGATGTAAATCTGGATAAAATTCAGTTAAAGTTGCATCCTTTTGTTGAATGTTCTCTTTACCTTTTATAATGGTCGTGGTTAACTCTCTGCATGACTTAAGCATGTGAGGCACAATAGAAGGAGATGTTTTTGTAATAGTCTCTTCCTTAATGGAGATGAATTTGGGGAGGTGTAACTCCCTCTGCGAATCTTTTTTGTGCAACGTTCCTCTTCTTTATGAGAGAACTCGTGTCGAGCCTAGACTCGAACTCTAATTCGTTTGCTCCTGGATTCGAGCCTTTTTTTCCTTAGTGGTGGGCCTCGTTTGGGCCTCTGTAGTGGGCTTTATGAGTTGGCCAATAAATTAGGCGTTGTGTCCTCGTGATGAGTCTTTATTCCACGTGTACGATCATGATGATCGGTCTATTTTGATTATCATCAACTACCATTAACATAAATCCAACTCTAACTATGCACCTATATGTTGTATAAAGTCAAGAAGAGGTATGGATTGCCAAAGAATCCATTGGTGTGTTAAGCCAATAATCTTGCGTTGGTATATGCTTATAGATAACAATGAATGAGGAACTTGAATACACAAGTGGGGTATATTTTGCTCTAAAATACTATTTCATGAAAAGGGTGCCATTAGAATTTTCTTATAAAATGGAATCTCTCTTTCCTTCTCTTCCATTCTCTTACTTTACCCTTATCTTCATCTTCCATTTCTACCAAATCGTATAGAAATGAGAGAAAATCCTCACTTTTTTATAACCTTTATCACTCCTTAATATCTACCCCAATACTAATTTAATGAAGAACTAGCCCAATCAAATCCTAACATTGGATCCAAGCGCAAACTTACTATTCGCACTCAATCCAAATAACTATTAAGTTTTAGAAAAAGATAAAGTAATTAACCAAAACAATAATAAAAATTAAAGCAAGCACGAAAGTGATAACGATATCTCTTTATTTAAATGACAAAACCCACTCATTATTTCAGAATAATTTACATTTAGTATACACAATGCACAAGATGATGATGATAGATATATATATATATATTTATATATATTATTAAACAATGTAAAAATTTATCGAAGTTCAAATACATTGCCAAACATAAATAAGTAGCTTTAAAAAAAAGGTCGTTACACTTATTAATTAGGTTACTATTTGTACAGCAAGTTGATATTTAGAAAAATGGGTAAATAATTGAATAATTATTCAAATTAAGGATGAATTTAAAAAAATTGTGAATGTTTAGAAATGTTACGAAAATAAGGTTGAAGACAAAATTTGAAGAAACTTTTATGACAATTTGTGAAAAGAGGAAGAAAACAATTGAAAATGAGAAATGAATATTTTGAAAATGAGATGAATGTTTGGCTATAGTATGAAATACGTAGTTTTCTTTTTTAACAACTCTATAATAACATAAAACAAAATATTGATAAACAAGAGAAAAAAATGCACTTAAAAATAAAAATGAATAGCTAATGGGAAAAAGATAATAGGGGCGATTGGCGTGGTTGTAGGAAGAAGGTTTTATGGTTTTTTTTATAGGAGAGGGGCATATAGCCGTTAGGGCCACGCGCCTTGTGAAGTAGCATGTGGCCCTTGCGACCCTTTAAGGATCGCGGATTATTATTATTTTTTGTTCCAGTTGTCCTATTTTTGTACACCCGTCAATTTAGAAATCCTTCTACTTGTGGATGTTTCGAGTAAAGAAGACTTTGAAAATGGTGGGACACTGAGCTTAGGTTGTTGTTAGTAGGA
>QNQO01011689.1:0-22144 GCA_003290165.1 Berberis thunbergii
GGCTCTGCAACTGATAAATTTAATGATGGTCAAAATAGTTCTACACAATTAGTTTCATTGTACTGCTAAGCAAATTATTATGATTCATGTTCTTTGTTGAAGAGTCAGACCATATTTCTGATGATTCCAAAAGCTTAATTCTTAAAATAAAAAAATTATTCTTTTGTTTTTTAACCAGTAACTGTGAGGTAGGTGCAAATCTATATTTGAAAAGTAGTCCCAAAGATCAGGAGCCTTCAGAAAGTGTTGCCTTTGTTTGACATTGTTTCTTTATGCCTTCTAGTTCACTAAGCATTCAAAGTTATTTACTTGTGACATTGACAGTCACATCATATGCTCATGGTGCATCAGAATTATTGGGAATTCAAATTGATGCTGCAGTAAATCCTGGTTAGTGGTTATCTACTAACTGGATTTACGTTCTTGGAAGTTTGGACTTTGCTAATGCTCTATATCTTGAACATACTGTTAATCTTTGTATAGTTGCGTGTGTTGCGGACAACGCTGCTCTGATATCAATTGTGCGGGTGGAAGCGTTACAAATAGCGAAATGCGAAGCTACTAACAAATACTGGAGACAACCAATTTAACGTGGTTCGGCAAACACGCTTACGTCCTGACAAATACCAACTTTACTGATGAAAGAGACATATTACAAATGGAGAGAGCTACAAAACGTCAAAGACGTTACAAATACAAGTGTCTAAACGACACCACACAGATACGCTGACTGCATATAACACGAACAAAACAAACAAATACACTCTCTCTCCTCACCCCTTACTTCTTTCTCTCTCAGATACTCTCACAAAGGGATAAACCCTAAACAAAAAGATTTTGAGGTTGGAGGATGATCCCCAAGCTCTCAGATCTCTCCAACAGGGAGGATTGGAGGATAAACATATTACAAATTTGGTTCTCACAGGAAACCCAAAATCCGAAGAATTCAGATTACAAACTTCACATGATCCTCACATTAATACAAATGCAGAGGGAGACCTCTGCTGAGGATCCTTGATCCCGAAGGATGGGATGATCAAATGTGGAACCATTAGTCCCCTTTTATAGACTAATTGAGGAGGTTGGAACCACCTCCTCTCTTACTTGCTTCATCATTAAGAAAGCAACTAGTCAACAATGACGGTTAGCTCCACTTGTTCGAATTGATTTCTTCTTACTTCATATTAAGAAATTCAAGTCAAAGTCAACAATGACAGCTAGCTCCAGTTACTTGTTCGAATTACTCTTTTTTACTTAACCCTTAAGCAAGTCAAAGACTGCTCTAGAAGCTTCCACAAACTTCAAGCCACTTGAGAAGGTGATGGAAGCTTCTGCCATATTCTAGCGCCTTCTCTCATATTTTGCTGCAAAAGTTAGAGAATCCAGCACTTCATGCATGCTTAAAAGTGCAGTCTAATGAGGTCCAGCTTTTACCCTTCTGGTCCTGTTATGTCTTTATTGTTTTAGAGTGGAAGTAGTCTATTTAGCGGGAGCGCCTTCAGATGCTATTTGAAACCATCGAAACACAAACCATGGAATGTCCAATGAGTGTCCAGGTGTCAAAGTGCCAATACTTTTTCTTTCAATGTTTCAATTTATAAGGTTATGACTGTTTTGATGGCAAGTTAGTAAATTGTAGATACAAATTGTTCTAAAGAAATAATATATAATGTTAAGGCATGTACCATGTTGGGGTTATAGTCACATTCTGAAACTTCGTATCTTTGTCGTCACCAACATGTATCGATGTCATTACATAAGAAACCATGTACATCCTGAGTTGGAAACGAGCCCGATGCACCATTTCTCAGACTGGTTAAAATTGTTTTCAGTTGCTAGATTTACATGTCAAACTTCTTTCCAAAATGTAGTGAAGTGAGAATATATAGAGCCATTTCTTTCTTTTTTATTTTTCTCTCTACTGCATCATGGCCAAGGTCTTGAAGCTTATATCAACAGAAGAAATAGAGAACAAATATCATTTAGAGTACAAAGAAATATGACACGAGTTCCCTTTGCTCCCTGTACGTCTTGCTTAATTCATCCTTTCCCTACCACACCTTATCGCCCACTATCAAAGCTCAATTCTTTTTCAGAGTATAAGACAACCAATAAGAACAGTGATGAGCACGTTAACATTCCAAGAACACCCAATATGTAATAACACAGAAGTGTACTCTGATCTGATTATGTGTCCTTGTAGAGATTATCATTTTGTTGCTGTATATACTTGTATTGAATATGACTTTATGCGGTACTGAATACTGATCATCTGAATTCCACATGGTTTTGTTCATCTCTCTGTATGGTTGCAGGGCATACTTGTACGAAGGATTGAACCTACTTCTGATGCTTATAATGTTTGAAAGAGGTATGTACTAGCTATTTTGACACCCAAACTTCCACAACAGTGCAGTCAGTAAACCCAACCAACCAGTTCAAAGTGAACTTTTTTTGAATATTTAATAAAAGGTAAAATCTACGTAATAATGACACAAATATCGGTATCGGACATGTCCTCCAAAAACACACAATGCAGGATAATTGAGGACACGTACATTTAGTCATATCATTCACTTGTAGGTCAATATTAACTTGTCATAATTTACTGGTAACATTTGTAAAGAATTGAATTTTTTAAAAACGTGAAAAGATGATGATTTAAGCATAGTGTCTAATGGGAGTGTCAACGTGAATATCCACACGATACATGTCGACACGCCTTCTTGGTATCTCGTGTTACATAGGGTAAAATACTTCTTGATGTAAAAACATGATAATCACATCAACTATTGACTTTAAAAGCATCAAAGTCCCCCACAATGCAGAAAAAGATGCACCAGACATTACGAAGTCAAACTACCAAACAATCCAATCAAATGCATCCACACCCTATGAACCGAATCGCAGTGCAGATTGCAGAAGAAGATGAACCGAGCTCTTCGGCTCTTTGGAAGAAAAGGGATTATAAATCGATCCATATATTTTATGATTAAATATGAAGATTTTTCCCATTTCCCTGTAATATGTTACCCTGTTGAGCAAGGGATGCAAAGCTAGTTTCTACTAATAATTTTTTGATGGTGCATGTTATCCATTGTCTTCGTATCAAGGGATATGGGGATATTGTATTTTTGGAAATATAAATCAGGAATACTCGGAAAATATTGGTCGCAATTATTATGATTTTACTACACCAAATTGGCACTTTTGTAACATCTCTAAAAACAGTATCACTTTTGAGATGTTACAATCCACCAACAATTTAAGTCAAAACTAAATTTAGTCTAAAAATGAAAACAGTAACACAAAAAAAATGATACAATAATGGATCACCATGAATAGTACACTTTTATAATCATACTCTTCATGTGATCAATTATTGTATCATTTTATTTGTGAAATGTGTAAAATGTTAAGTAAATTGTTACACTTCAAAAGTGATACTGTTTTTTGGGTTGTTACAAAATTGTCAATTTGGTGTAGTTCTTCAGGTGATGTGATTGTGAGCTTTGATGACATTAATATTGGATCTGAAGGACAGTGCCATTCCGGTCAATCGAGCGCATTGCATTTCGATACCTGATAAGCCAAAGTGAGATTGCTATTACTTCAGTGTTTTTCTATTATGAGCATGGTATTTTCTGCTTCAAGTGAAATATAAATGAGAAAGCAGTATATTCTTTGAACCTTATGGCTTACCATGATTAAACTGATGGGCATAACATCATTGTATATTTAAGTTATTACCTATTATAGATCATGGCAATTTGTGCTTAAAGAAACAACAAAGCCATATTCTACTAATCTTATGGACTTGCTGCGATTGTTTAACACTCATAATGCTATTATATCAGTATTCTCATCTTATCATAACATTACACGTGCCTGTTTTAAAATTGACATGCCATTAAAAACATTTGAATGCTCGTTTGCTATGATGTTTTTGCACAAGAAATCTTAACTCAAGCATTATAACTACTCTTGTGCTCCTTGATACTTACGAATGAGAGCTCCAACTTTTATATGGGTGAAGGGTTGAAGGAGGTCCATTATTAGTGGCTGAACATTTTAAAAATATCATCACATGGTATTTACAACTCACACCACTATCATAATCAGCAATAACTTTTAAATTTCAATGTCCACTTCCACTTTATTGTTCTGCATGTTGGTTAATGGTAGATGATCTTCGTGTCACTCCATTTGCTTTACATTTCTCCATTTGATTCTTAACTGGTGCTGTTTTCTGATCTTGATATTCCTGTTGCCTACTTTTAGGATGTTTCTGAGTTTTGAGTAAGGTGTTTGACTAGAATGACATCTCAATATTCAGGTTTGCAGGTGATGTGGCAGAGCTTGGTATTATTCGACAAGGAGCTTCATGAAAGTCCAAACACCTTAAACCCGCGTGTAATTTGGTATGTGTATGAGATAGAAGAAAAAAATGCCAAGAGTCGTAATATTTTTAATTATATTTTTTCTGCATTCTTCAAGGTTCCTTACCACATTGTGGAGGACAGCCCTCGTATCTTATTATTGCCGGTCTGGTGTTCACTCCGCTCTCAGAACCACTCATACAGTATGTTTGCCTGTTACTGCAAGTCTGGTTATTTTATATGTTATATCTGTACCGGCATCTAAATATTCCTATAAAAATTTTGGTTTTGATGACAGGAAGAGTGTGAAGACACAATAGGGGTAAGTCTTTAGTTTTCTTACCTCTGCTTAACATAATCCCTATTCTTCCAAAATTGACAGTTTTCTGTTCATTCAATCAGTTGAAATTACTGACAAGGCGAATACTCATCGGCTAAGTTTATAGGGAGCAAATTGTGGTCCTTCCCAGGTTACTGCATTTCCTCCTAGACATGATCTCTCGCCAGGACTGAATTGTGAAATAGGGGAATTTTTTTTTCCCTGAAAAAGATAGATAGAGTGTGTTTTCTTTGGAATTCAGGTTGAGTTTAAACTAATTATTTTAAGATTTTCTCCATTGCTGGTAACTTTTTACAGGTATTAGCTAATGAAGTAACATCGGATATGAGGATATGGGTAATCAGCAGGTATGCTCTTCAGTTCCTTGTCTTTGAACTCATACTTTTATTACAGCTTATTTGTTAAATTATTTTATATAAACAGCAAAGTTGATGGCAGGTTTTGAAGTTCAATGGCACTCAACTAAAAAACATAAAGACATCTTGCACATCTTGTGGATGGTAAGAATATATCGTTCATTTGTCTGCTTTTTCTACTGCCTAACTATTCTAATGTCGATGTCATCTATACCCTTTTCAGCAGCAAGACAAGTATTTTATTCGAGTTCGAAGATAATTTCCTTGCTATTTGGAGCGAGAGGCAGCTGGAAATGCTTCCCCGAAATTCTCAAGACTACGGGATTCCATTTGAAAGTCGTCTGATTTGTTGGAGCCATATATAGATTTGTTACAAGAAAACCAAGAAACAGATGTTACAGAGCTGGACAGGACTTGGGAGAGAGTCCAGTATCAAATCAGGAAATTGGATTCGATGGTCTCCTCTGGGCTTGAACTCACAGAATTCAGCTTTGCATACACTCCAGATTTCTGATACCACAACCTTTTAGGGTGAAGAACTACTAGCTCAAAGGACCTGAAGAACCACTCAGCCACACGGTCGAGGCGACACGTACATGCATCATTATTGTCGTAGCATAGTTTCAAACCAATCATTTTTATCTGAGATTTGAGAATCATAAGTACTAGGATGCCCTGAGACAACTGTGACATGCTCTAGTGAAATCATCAGCTATTCATCAAGTACCACACAGATACATAATGATAAACTCCATAAAAAAAAAGCGAGTAAATTCATGATTTATTAACCTTAACCGAATAAAAAAAACTAATTTTAATAATTACTTTTAGTTAACATGAATTACTAATGAATCATGATCCTTGATAAATCTCGTAGTTAAAATTATAGAAAAGGATATACTATCAATCATAGTAAGCTTTTAGTCTTGAGAAATCACTTTCTAGTACCAGTACGACAGTTCTGAACCAAGGAGTCCAACCCTCAAAGGAGTTTGAAAGGTGATAATGATGAAAAAAAAAAGATAAAGGAAATGGTATCATGTTGATAATTTATGCTGGTTCATCTGTCATGCTGAGTTTAGCGATGGTTGTTGGTACATCTCAGCCAACGGTTTTGGAATACTTGAAATAACCTCTTTGCATATTCAGTCGAGTTGGAATTTACTTTCGAACTTAATTTAGCTATTTTCATTTTGTTGACTAATTTAGTTTTGACTTGAAATTGTTTGGTGGATTGTAATAGCTCAAAAGTGTTACTGTTTTTTTTATTTTAAGTTGTTACAATATGCCATTTGGTGTAGTGCGTGCCATAAACCAACCAACCATACAAACGAAAACAGCTTGACCTAGTAAAGTCATTAATGATTGTTGGGAGTAAAAAAAACCAACACCCCTGCTTTCAAAGGTCACTTTCATGATAAATTATTCGAGGATAGTTCTTTCTGCCAGACAACATAATATATTTGATATCTTTCCATATATCTACGGTGCCTGGTCCAGGGTACTAGGCACCGTAGATGTGCATCGAGATAGGAGTAGTAGTGCTCGATATCTTTAAAGCATCAGCGGCCCCAACGCCAAGAGATGCTCTAAACTCCAGAACCAAAATCCAAAACAAATCTTACCAAAAGGAATTCAGGTTTCAATCTGCGACAGCTCACTAGCGCTTAAAGTCAAATAAATGTAGGGGGAATTTAGATCCAGGAATCATCTTAAAGCATTACTTGACTTTCCTGACAAAGTTTCTGTTTTTAGTGCTAGATTACGATTATCATAAGAAGAGAGGGACAACTGACTGAATAATACCATGCTAGAAAGTCTGTAACCTTGAAACAACTGACATATCCCACAAGTTATGTTTATAACAACAAACTTCACCTGAAACATACACTACTCATTCTTTATTCCATAAGAGGACTCGCCAGCTTTGTTTCTCATCTATAAATTTACATAACTTCTTTATTGCATAACTTCAACACTGAAGGCCGATGATACCTTCTTTATTTCTATAAGAGGACACACCAGCTTTATTTCTCATCTATAAATTTACATAACTTCTTTATTGCATACCTTCAACACTGAAGGCCGATGATACCTTATTTATTTCTATAAGAGGACACACCAGCTTTATTTCTATTAGAAGACACACCAGCTTTATTTCAATAAGAGGACACACCAGCTTTATTGCATAACTTCAAGCCTGAAGGCCGATGACACCTGAGAATAATAGACAGTGAAGGGAAAAATTAACACAAGCAGATTCGATTGGTCATGTGTTTGTGCAGAGGTTTAAAACCGTAAAAGGCCACAGTATGCTCACCCCAAGCAATTCCGGGTCCAGCATTTCCATCGATCTTGCTTTGTTCATCTACCCCTGGAACATGAAACAGAACTAATAAGAAGCCAGGCACTTGGAACAATACACTCATAGATAGAACCTATTTAGGAGATGTTTGACATCAGAATGTTGTACACTTGTAGAAAGAGATTCTATCTATGTTTGGATTGGCTGTTCCTAATTAACAAATTTTCAATCAGAAGGAAATAGAGATGTGGCAGTATGAACTATTGACCATAGTCGACCATGGCAGCATTAGTGGTGAGAGCAGGGAGCAAGTTTTTTAAGGAAGAAGTAAGAAAATGAGGTGATCTATAGTAGTAGTAGTAACTAATTAGACATTATTATTCTATTTCACTTCTTTTGAGTTCCATTGTTCAGAAAACATCAACCAATCAAATGTAACAATGTTTAGTTGTAAACTTGTAGAAAGAGATTCTAGCTATGTTTTGTTTGGCTGTTCCTAATTCACAAATTTTCAATCACAAGGAAATAGATATGTAGCGGCATGAACCACATTGGCAATGGTCGATCATGGCAGCATTAGGTGGTGAGAGCATGGAGCAAAATTTTGAGGAAGAAGTAAGAAAAAGAGGTGATCTATAGTAGTGGTAGTAACTAATTAGACATGATTATTCTTTTTCATTTCTTTTGAGTTCCATTGTTCAGAAAACATCAACCAATCAAATGCAACGATGTCTAGGTTCATTAAAGAATTTACTTTTTATGTAAATTGGGATCTATCCATTCAACAAAAAGAACACATTCAAGTATCAAAAGATGAGATTAATTACCCTTTCCAGGATCATCATGATAGGCATGGACTACAATAGCCCTTCCAACAATGGATGTGATGGGGATCTGCAAAATATCAACGAATAGTTAAGGAAGATATACCTAATGGTAAAGGCTAGGAAATCATGAATTCAAAATCAATGATGGAAAAGTAAGATGCAATAAACTACCTGAGAGTCAACATTAATGTTGACGGTATCTGCAACAAAGACGGCATAGAAATCACTATAAATGTTCAATAATGTTCAATGTGTAATCCAAATAACCACCCGAAACAAAACTAATGTCATTTCATGGTCAAAGAAGCGTTAATTGTAGACATATCAGAAAGGATAGTGATGATAATTAGCCTACTTTCGAGCAATGAAAACTCAAAATATTGTCCAAATGTATACTGTAACCCCTGTAATTCACGAATTGGAGGCAATGGCAAAAGAAACACCAAGTTCTTGAAAAGAATTTGTATGCTAATAATAAAACAAAAAATAAATTGCATAAAAGGCCTGCAAATACCATTTCCCTTGCTGTGATATTTCCCAAATGGTCAAAGGGAGGTCCTGCAAAATGGACATAATTAAAATTCGAAGTCAGTCACTTGCATCAACAAGTGACACACTTTTCTTTCATCCCAGCTATGAAAATGAGAAGACGATCCAAGAGTAGTTCACAATACCAGTCAACTTGCAGCCATCTGTTATATCACCAAACTCATGGACAATGAAGCCATGGTCACCAGGCTTAAGACCAGTGACATCTCCAGTTACGTAAGTTGGGCCTGAGCAAAAACAAAATCATATTAGTAACATGAAACTTAAAAAAAAAAAAAAAACAGACTTTCAAACTTAATTGCTTTGCTTATACTGGTTTACATAGAATTGTACAATATTGACTCACCAGGATCTCCTTGTTGGATGAACTTGATTTTGCCGGTGACACCCTCATTGCTACTAAGAAAAGCAACAGCCCTAGCCATTCTTATCTGTGATCTACACAAAATTTATATATTCACATAAAAACGCAAAAAAACAAAGTGGTACCCCTAAACATGCATAACCAAAATTACAGCGCCGACCTCAATTATAACCTTAAAAAAAGTAAATCAAATAGTGGAAATCATTGCAGTGATTACATTCATTTCTTTATCTTTACTCTTTTGGTTAAAATGATCAGACACAAAACTATGAACAGCTAGTTGTTGATTTACCACACCCTAACATCCATATAAAATTTTTGAAGGCCTCCGCATCTCAGCTAAAGCTTAAATTCAATTAAAGCTTTGCAGAGACAATGTTTGCCATTTGCTTGATGTTTACATCTTTGTCTAAAGAAATGATAACAACAAAACCATGATTGATCAACACATTTGAATACACCAACATAAGAAACATTATAATATCCCGTTAATTAAAACATACTTTGCTATGGAACCGGGTTTTTGCAAGCCAGGCGCAAATGAGGAGGATGATGAAAAATCCTCGAGAGACATAATCATCTCGAGGATTCCATCATCCTCCCTAGCTGCAAAAACCTGGTTCCCTAGCAAACTTCTTAGAAAAAAATCATTAAATTCTCCACTAATTTCGGTTTATAAAAGGAGATTTCACTAGAACAACGATCTGACCTTGAATTTGATCGATCATCAAAATTCAAACAGAACCAATCGAAACTTAAACCAAAATCAAGAAATTTTCATTTGGAAACAAAGAAAACAATACCAAGTCCGATCAAGCATCAAACATCCATTTCCATTCAGTTGAAACTCACATGATCTAATCCAACATAATAAAAAACTAGAACTAAAACGATCGATCCACTTAAAAATCAAGCTAAAAAGAATCTGATATGATTCAGATCTTACAACAAGTAAGCAATCAAAACAAGAAAGATCAAAAGCTTAAACCCTATAAAGAAATCTGAACAAGAAACGAATGAACGAAAGGAAGAGTTAGTCTTGATCCGTCTAGGGATCAAGGGGGCTCCTGCGCAGAAGCACAGGAGGAGGTCCTGTGCACATCTCTCACCCGTCGGATCAGATCCGTCAGATCCGAGAGATGTGCACAGACCTCCTCCTGTGCTTCCTGCGTAGGAACCCCCCGAATCCTAAGTCTAGCCAGCCTTGTTTGCTGGTGGCATCTTTTGAGCATTTTCTTGATTTTTTTACAATTTTACCCTCCCTTTTTAAAACACAACCACAAACACCACTTATAGAAGGGTAAAATTGTAAAAAAGCCAAAAAAAACCCAAAAGAGGCCAGCAAACAAGGCTGGCTAGAATTGTTGGTTACTTATACTCAGGAAACCCTAGAAATTTGAGAGAAAACGATTCGATCGTCACTCACTTTATCAATCCGAATGCAAAGAGAGTGAATGAGTCACGCTTCACGCTTCACTCCCCTTTTTAAAACCCACTCCTCTTTAAGACTGGGTCAATGACTTAAAGACTCTATGGGTGTTTAATTACATGGGGGAGCCATCATAATCTAAACCTTCTTTTTCTACACTTAATGCCTCACATAAATAGTTATATTTCATTATCCTCATTAATGTAGCTGATTATAGTTATCTTTCATTATCCTCGTATAGTTGTATAGGACACATATTTATATTTTGATGACAATTGGTATCAGAGCCGAACCCCACATCCAAGGTTCGATTTTCGGCAGAGGCGACCTATAGGCTGGATTAAAATAATTTAGCATAAGCTAAGTTGTTGAATACTGGTAGGTGAGTGAGATATCCCAATGAGAAAAAAAAGGATAAGGGCTACCATCGGGTCAGTGTCGATAGAGTAGGCTGACGAGGACATCGACTTTGGAAGCGTGGGGCAATGTCACACTCCTAGGTCATGTAATTAACCTTCCCCTCCTGGACAACTCGGACTTTTGGAGAATTGGTTAGTTCATGACAGACGTAAAGACTCTATGGGTGTCTAATTGCATGGGGAGAGCCATCATAATCTAAACTTCTTTTTCTACACTTAATGCCTCACATAAATAGTTATCTTTCATTATCCTCATGAATGTAGTTGATTATAGTTATCTTTCATTACACGTATTTATATTTTCAACATTTTTCTTTCATCTTGATATTCTAGGATTCAATGGGTTCGCACATTTATCTTGACAAATAAGTTCCACAGTAGCTGTTATGCAAAAAAAGATTAAAGATAATGAAGAGTTTGATTATAAAGATTAAAAATAAATGTCTTTGTAGAGATACACTCTGATCAAGGTGAACACTTGAATAAACTATTACTTGGATGATATATTGGTTCATCCAACTCTTGAACCTTCATCTCTTATCTCCCTATTTTTTTTCTTCACTAAACTTTTCTGTGTGATGATTTCAGAGTAAAGCAATTCAATATCATATGAATCTCTAGGGCCATTATTGATTGAGTCGTTTTGAGCAATCTACCAAATTTATATCCCAGTGGGGTCAACACAGCTGCAAGGATTATCTACAGGTATCCAGTGAATTTTCATGCAAATTTAACTGATGTAAAAATGAAATATTTTATACCGAATTGGCTAAGTAAAATGTGTCTGGCAGTAGTTCTTTACACTCTTCAGATAATGATCACCGTCATCTTATTCTATTAGCCACTGATGATCAAAATTTTCTGTCATGGACACGAATAATTCATACCTAATGAGACTCTAGTTATAAATGTTCGCGGTAGCTTTCATGTGATCGAATTCATTCATTTTTATGGTGTCTCTATGGGCCTTCGACGCAAGTTTCAATTACATCTCAACTATACACCAACCTGCCATCATTACCATCTGCTATAATAATTTTTCAATTGACGCAGTTTAGGAAGTGGTGTTCAAGCCTAAGGAATTGACGCATATAAAGATCCTAGTTTATATGTAAATTGAAATGTCGATCAAGACTGTGTATCTGGTGTATTTTTTAAACATGTTTTAGGTTCTGAAACAATGTTGTTTTGAATTATTTTCGTTTTGATTAGCATTGTCAATTATATAATAACACCAAATAGTATCGTGTGTTTTTTTTATGTACCTTGTCAAGTGCAACAGTCGGATTTTCCATTAAGGCAAGGAAGAGTTATTTTGGCTATTGAATGCCGATTTCACAGTTAAAAGAGCACTTCATTCTTCTCCAAGCACCCCAAACCACCTGGAAACTTGGTTACAACCAAAACCCAGTAAGACCACCACCCACATATTGATGGAAATAAAGAGGATGTAGTTCTTCACTATTACACTGCCCCAACCTCCCCCTTACATAGAGGAAAATATGAAGAAGACAGGCGAATGTATTAAAGACTTTGTGGACACCTGACAATGAAATCCATGAACTATGAATTTGAAACTACGAGGGAAGAATTTTGAGGGATTCAATAATATTGGAAGCTAAGAAGCAAGGAGTCTGTCTAATTACATGGGGGAGCCATCATAATCTAAACCTTCATTTTCCTACACTTAATGCCTCATATAAATAGTTACTTTCATTATCCTCATGAATGGTCAGTAGCCGATTCAGGCGGTGGATGCAAACTTTGGGATTTTATATGGGCCCCTAAATGTTTTGTCCTCCCACGCATTCTATTCACATATAGTTGTATAGGACACATATTTATATTTTCAACATTTTTCTTTTATCTGATATTCTAGGATTCAATGGGTTCAGACATTTATCTTGAAAAACTTGATTATGAAGATTTAAAAATAAATGTCTTTGCAGAGATACACTCTGATCAGGTGAACACTTGAATAAGCTATTACTTGGATGATATATTGGTTCATCCAACTTTTGAACTTTCATCTCTTCTCACCCTATTTTTTTCTTCACTAAACTTTTTTGTGTGATGATTTCAGAGTAAAGCAATTCGATATCATATGAATCTCTAGGGCCATTGTGATTGAGTCGTTTGAGCAATCTACCAAATTTATATCCCAATGGGATCAACACAGCTGCAAGGATTCATCTACAGGTATCCAGTAAATTTTCATGATCATTTACATGATGTATAAATGAAATATTTTATACCGAATTGGCTAAGTAAAATGTGTCTGGCAGTAGCTCTTGGCACTCTTTATCAGATAATCACAATCATCTTATTCCATTAGCTACTGATGATGAAAAATTTTATGTCACGGACACACAAATAATTCTCACCTAAAGAGACTCTAGTATAAATGTTCGTGGTAGCTTTCATGTGATCGAATTCATTCATTTTTATGGTGTCTTTATGGGCCTTCGATGTAAGGTCAATTACATCTCAACTGTCCACCAACTGCCATCATTACCTTCTGCTATAATAATTTTTCAATTGATGCAGTTTAGGAAGTGGTAGCCTAAGGAATTGACGCATATAAAGATCCTAGTTCCAATGTAAATTGACATGTTGATCAAGAGTGTGTATCTGGTGTATTTTTTAAACATGTTTTAGGTTCTGAAACAATGTTGTTTTGATTGGCATTAGTCAATTATATAATAACTCCAAATAGTATCAGTTTTTTTTTTTTTTTTTTTTGGGGGGGGGGGGGGGGGTGTAGTCTTGTGATATTGTCGCACGTAACCTTGTCCCAAGTGGAACAGTCATATTTGTCATGTTATTCCATAAAGGCAAGGAAGAGCTATTTTGGCTATTAAATGTCGATTTCACAATTAAAAGAGCATTTCATTCTTCCTCCAAGCACCCCAAACCTGGAAACTTGGTTACAACTAAAACCCAGTAAGACCACCACATATTGATGGAATAAAGAGGATGTAGTTCTTCACTATTTCTGCCCTAACCTCCCCCTTACATAGAGGAAAATATGAAGAAGACTAGGTGAATGACTGAAGACTGAACTGTGAGGGAAGAATTTTGAGAGATTCAATAATATTGGAAGCTAAGAAGCATGGAGTGTCTAATTACATGGGTGAGAGCCATCATAATCTAAACCTTCATTTTCTACACTTAATGCCTCACATAAATAGTTATCTTTCATTATCATCATGAATGGTCAGTAGCTGATTCAGGCGGCAGTTGCAAACTTTGGGATCTTATATGGGCGCTTGAATGTTTTGTCCTCCCACGCATTCTAATCACATCTTGCTGTATATGACACATTATATTTTCAACGTTTTTCTTTCATCTTGATATTCTAGGATTCAATGGGTTCGGACATTTATCTTGACAAATAAGTTCCACAGTAGCTGCTATGCAAAGAAGATTAAAGATAATGAAGAGCTTGATTATAAAGATTAAAAATAAATGTCGTTGTAGAGATGCACTCTGATCAAGGTGAACACTTGAATAAACTATTACTTGGATGATATATTGGTTCATCCAACTCTTGAACCTTCATCTCTTATCTCCCTATTTTTTTCTTCACTAAACTTTTCTGTGTGATGATTTCAGAGTAAAGCAATTCGATATCATATGAATCTCCAGGGCCATTGTTATTGAGTCGTTTTGAGCAATCTACCAAATTTATATCCCAGTGGGGTCAACACAGCTGCAAGGATTCATCTACAGGTATCCGGTGATTTTCATGCAAATTTAACTGATGTAAAAATGAAATATTTTATACCGAATTGGCTAAGTAAAATGTGTCTGGCAGTAGTTCTTGGCACTCTTTATCAGATAATCACCGTCATCTTATTCCATTAGCTATTGATGATGAAAATTTTATGTCACGGGCATCAAATAATTCTTACCTAATGAGACTCTAGTTATAAATATTCGTGGTAGCTTTCATGTGATCGAATTCATTCATTTTTATGGTGTCTCCATGGGTCTTTGACGTAAGGTTAAATTACATCTCAACTGTCCACCAACCTGCCATCATTACCTTCTGCTATAATAATTTTTCAGTTGACGCAGTTCAGGAAGTGGTGTTAAAGCCCAAGGAATTGTCGCATATAAAGATCCTAGTTCCAATGTAAATTTGCATGCTAATCAAGAGGCTTGGTGTATTTTTTAAACATGTATTAGGTCCTGCAATGTTGTTTTGAATTATTTTTGTTTTGATTAGCATTAGTCAATTATATAATAACTCCAATAGTAGGGGTGGGCAAGAATCCCGGTCCCGACCTGCCTGACCCGGACCGGTATGGTCTCGAACTGATTTAAATCAGGACCAACCGGTTCATGTAGCTTTTATCCGGTCCCGGTCCGGTCTTGGACCGGTTAGAATCGGGACAAAACCGGTTTTCACTAATTAAGTCCCAGACTGCTCCGATCCGTCCAGATTACTCCAGCAAGCCCAAGCCTAAGCCCAAGATTTTGTTAAGTATATGCCCCAAGCCGATTACTTCATTAGTTAAGGCAGTAAATATGTCAAATGTCATCAACAATTAAAACCCCATCTCAGAATCACTCTAAAATGTCAAATGTCTCCCAAACACCCCACCCCAAAATCACAAATTCTTCACTTCATAAAAACCCATCTCAGAATCACTCTAAAACACCCATTAAAACAACCCTTAACAAAAACCACAAGAATCATCAACAATCAACCCAACTCAATAGACAAAACAAAAAAGGTGCAATCTTGATGGTCAGCAAGCAAACCTGAGCAACAGCTTGTTGGTCATCCTTGCAAGAAGCAACAATCGAGTTCTTGGCCCTCAATATATCCTCAAAGGATGCACCTTCGGACACCCCAAGCAGATTCAAAGCGTTCTCCACAGACATTTCATCGAAGGGTGCGGAGTCATCAGCTCTTGACCCAGCAAGAACAACCGTAGCTCTTCTTTTCTTCTTCTTCTTGCGTCACCTCTCTAGTTCCTGTGGGTTCACGTGCCAAACACCCTCCCAGACACGTGCCTAGGAAGGTCCGGACAGCCAGGCGGGCTACATGAGCGGGCTCCCTAGAATTATTCTGCAGTAAATCCTGGTTAGTGGTTATCTACTAACTGGATTTACGTTCTTGGAAGTTTGGACTTTGCTAATGCTCTATATCCTGAACATACTGTTAATCTTTGTATAGTTGCGTGGAGGTTGGGGTTTCCTTCATCAGTTCTAATTCTTGTTATTACTATTTATTAAATTATAGGAAATAGTGGTGGTCCTGCATTCAATGACAAAGGGGAATGCATTGGGGTTGCATTTCAGGTATATCATCTGGCACATTCTCAATTTGATGTATGAAGAGCTATTTAGAACTGAACTGAAAGTATGGCACATTATTTTATTATTTACTTCATATATTTTCTGTTAAGTATGTGATTTTGTAAATGATTGGTAACCATTTGTAACTTGAACATCATTTATAGTTTTATACGCCTGTTGTATCACCCGATAATTCTCCATTTTCCTTGACAGTCAATCATTTTGAATGTTATGTTTTATATGTATTACGACTCTTACCAGATACTTCATTTAGGTCTACAGATCTGATGATGCTGAGAATATTGGCTATGTGATTCCCACTACTGTGGTCTCTCATTTCTTGAATGACTATGAAAAGAATGGGAAATATACAGGTGAGCAACTACATTAAAATAGTTTATTATGTTCCCAACATCATTATAATTTTGATCATGTTGGACAACTAAAAGACCTGAGATGACTTTTGTGCATGTGCATCACTTGGCTTTGTCTGGAAAGAGATCCTCTTTTGTTTCCTTTTTAAATGTTGAATTTGGTAATCTAGCATGATATTCCTGAAGAGATGCTCTTCTATTTTATACTGACTTCAGTCTCTCAGGGTTTCCCAGTCTTGGAATTTTGCTGCAAAAGTTAGAGAATCCAGCACTTCGTGCAAGCTTAAAAGTGCAGTCTAATGAGGTCTAGCTTTTACCCTTCTGGTCCTTTTATGTTTTTATTTGTTTTAGAGTGGAAGTAGTCTATTTAGCGGAGCGCCTTCAGATGCTATTTGAAACCATCGAAACACAAACCATGGAATGTCCAATGAGTGTCCAGGTGTCAATGTGCCAATACTTGTTCTTTCAAATGCTTCAATTTATAAAGGTTATGACTGTTTTGATGGCAAGTTAGTAAATTGTAGATAACAAATTGTTCTAAAGAAATAATATGATAATGTTAAGGCATGTCACCATGTTGGGGGTTATAGTCAACATGTCTGAAACTTCGTATCTTTGTCGGTCACCAACACGTATCGATGTCATTACATAAGAAACCATGTACATCCTGAGTTGGAAACGAGCCCGATGCACCATTTCTCAGACTGGTTAAAATTGTTTTCAGTTTGCCGGTGACACCCCCTCATTGCTACTAAGAAAAGCAACAGCCTTAGACATTCTTATCTGTGATCTACACAAAATTTATATATTCACATAAAAACGCAAAAAAACAAAGTGGTACCCTAAACATGCATAACCAAAATTACAGCGCCGACCTCAATTATAACCTTAAAAAAGTAAATCAAATAGTGGAAATCATTGCAGTGATTGGCATTCATTTCTTTATCTTTACTCTTTTGGTTAAAATGATCAGACACAAAACTATGAACAGCTAGTTGTTGATTTACCACACCCTAACATCCATATAAAATTTTTGAAGGCCTCCGCATCTCAGCTAAAGCTTAAATTCAATTACAGCTTTGCAGAGACAATGTTTGCCATTTGCTTGATGTCTACATCTTTGTCTAAAGAAATGATAACAACAAAACCATGATTGATCAACATTTGAATACACCAACATAAGAAACATTATAATATCCCGTTAATTAAAACATACTTTGCTATGGAACCGGGTTTTTGCAAGCCAGGCGCGAAATGAGGAGGATGATGAAAAATCCTCGAGAGACATAATCATCTCGAGGATTCCATCATCCTCCCTAGCTGCAAAAACCTGGTTCCCTAGCAAACTTCTTAGAAAAAAAAATCATTAAATTCTCCACTAATTTCGGTTTATAAAAGGAGATTTCACTAGAACAACGATCTGACCTTGAATTTGATCGATCAATCAAAATTCAAACAGAACCAATCGAAACTTAAACCAAAATCAAGAAATTTTCATTTGGAAACAAAGAAAACAATACCAAGTCCGATCAAGCATCAAACGTCCATTTCCATTTGAGTTGAAACTCACATGATCTAATCCTACATAATAAAAAACTAGAACTAAAACGATCGATCCACTTAAAAATCAAGCTAAAAAGAATCTGATATGATTCAGATCTTACAACAAGTAAGCAATCAAAACAAGAAAGATCAAAATCTTAAACCCTATAAAGAAATCTGAACAAGAAACGAATGAACGAAAAGGAAGAGTTAGTCTTGATCCGTCTAGGGATCAAGGGGGGCTCCTGCGCAGGACGCACAGGAGGAGGTCCTGTGCACATCTCTCAGCCGTCGGATCTGATCCGACGGCTCAGATCGTTGGATTTCAAAAAAAAAATTGAAATCCATCTATCTGAGCCGTCGGATTAGATCCGACGGCTGAGAGATGTGCACAGGACCTCCTCCTGTGCTTCCTGCGCAGGAGCCCCCCGAATCCTAAGTCTAGCCAGCCTTGTTTGCTGGCGGCATCTTTTGAGCATTTTCTTGATTTTTTTACAATTTTACCCTCCCTTTTTAAAACACAACTACAAACACCACTTATAGAAGGGGTAAAATTGTAAAAAAGCCAAAAAAAACCCAAAAGAGGCCAGCAAACAAGGCTAGCTAGAATTGTTGGTTAGTTATACTTCAGAAAATCCCTAGAAATTTGAGAGAAAACGATTCGATCGTCACTCACTTTATCAATCCGAATGCAAAGAGAGTGAATGAGTCATGCTTCACGCTTCACTCTCCTTTTTAAAACCCACCTCCTCTTTAAGACTGGGTCAATGACTTAAAGACTCTATGGGTGTTTAATTACATGGGGGAGAGCCATCATAATCAAAACCTTCTTTTTCTACACTTAATGCCTCACATAAATAGTTATATTTCATTATCCTCATTAATGTAGCTGATTATAGTTATCTTTCATTATCCTCGTATAGTTGTATAGGACACATATATATTTTGATGACAATTGGTATCAGAGCCGAACCCCACATCCAAGGTTCGATTTTCGGCAGAGGCGACCTATAGGCTAGATTAAAATAATTTAGCAAAAACTAAGTTGTTGAATACTGGTAGGTGAGTGGAGATATCCCAATGAGAAAAAAAGAAGGATAAGGGCTACCATCGGGTCAGTGTCGACAGAGTAGGCTGACGAGGACGTCGACTTTGGAAGCGTGGGGCAATGTCACACTCCTAGGTCTTGTAATTAACCTTCCCTTCCTGGACAACTCGGACTTTGGGAGAATTGGTTAGTTCATGACAGACGTAAAGACTCTATGGGTGTCTAATTACATGGGGGAGAGCCATCATATCTAAACCTTCTTTTTCTACACTTAATGCCTCACATGAATAGTTATCTTTCATTATCCTCATGAATGTAGTTGATTATAGTTATCTTTCATTACACGTATTTATATTTTCAACATTTTTCTTTCATCTTGATATTCTAGGATTCAATGGGTTTCGCACATTTATCTTGACAAATAAGTTCCACAGTAGCTGTTATGCAAAAAAAGATTAAAGATAATGAAGAGTTTGATTATAAAGATTAAAAATAAATGTCTTTAGAGATACACTCTGATCAAGGTGAACACTTGAATAAACTATTACTTGGATGATATATTGGTTCATCCAACTCTTGAACCTTCATCTCTTATCTCCCTATTTTTTATGGGTGTCGACTATTTATGTTTATGGTGTCTCTATGGGCCTTCGATGTAAGGTTCAATTACATCTCAACTGTCCACCAACCTGCCATCATTACCTTCTGCTATAATAATTTTCAATTGATGCAGTTTAGGAAGTGGTGGCCTAAGGAATTGATGCATATAAAAATCCTAGTTCCAATGTAAATTGACATGTTGATCAGAGTGTGTATCTGGTGTGTTTTTTAAACATGTTTTAGGTTCTGAAACAATGTTGTTTTGAATTATTTTTGTTTTGATTAGCATTAGTCAATTATATAATAACACCAAATAGTATTGGTTTTTTTGTTTTTTTGTTTGTTTGTGTGTGTTATTGCTTTTGAGTTGGTCCCTTTTTTTTTTGGGTGGGGGGTGTGGACAAAATCTTTACTAGTCTGGTGATATTGTCGCACTTAACCTTGTCCCAAGTGCAACAGTCAAATTTTCCATGTTATTCCATGAAGGCAAGGAAGAGTTATTTTGGCTATTGAATGGTTTTTTTTTTTTTTTTAAGAACATCCATTTTATTCATATAAAAATCCACGCCCGAAGGCTACATGACTGACCCAATAGGGTTAACTAAAAGCGAAACAAAGCCTCACAAAAGATAGGATGCACCAATCAATCTTTGTACCTTTTGGTTTCTGTCCTCGTTCTATTGGATTTACGGGGACAAATGCTGATATCTTTGGTGTGGCGCCTCTTATTCATCTTTCTGTCTGACATAGCCCTAAAGCCAATCACTGTTCGCTACCTGTGGATCAAGCTCAGGTTCTGAGTTGACGTCATCACTATCCTCACAAGAACTTTCGAGTATACTGAGGTCATAAGTCGGCGGTCGAAGTAACCTATTTTCTCTGAACAAAGATATAGCCTGATTCAAATTGTCTCCGACTCTTTATAATCCGGGAGGATTTGATAGCATATTTGTCAAAATGTCTCTTTAACCTGAGTAGAGACTGCAAATCATCCTCCGAATATTCCTGCACTTGCTGACCTTGTATAGCATCCCCTAGCTCTGTGCTAGTAGCACCGATAAATGGGTTGCAGGGCACTGGCTGAGGCGAAGCCTCGACCCCTGTCTTGGTACAGGGCATAGGCTGGGGCGAGGCCACTTCCACTGCCTTGGTGTGGGGCGCTGGCTGAGGCGAGACTCTGTTATCTGGTGTGGTGCATGGCGCGGCAATGGGGCAGGCCACGTCCACAGCCTTGGTGGATGGCGCTGGCTTGGGCGAGACCATGGCCTCTGGCTGAGGAGAAATCATGGCCCCTCTTGAAGGGTAGAGCACTGGCTGCTGCGACCTTGAAACAGTCTGCCCATCTGAGTTTCACATGTGAAATCATTCGTCACAGTTTGTGACGCTGCACTTTGAATAGAAGGATTGTTCTTTGTTTCCGGATTTATCTCATTTTCGTGTGGGGGTAACTTTTTTTGTTGTCCAAGAACATTATCAATTTCTGAAGTTGTATACCCCGCCTCTAGTAGGCATTCCTCCGTAGACTCATCCTGGACCCGGTTTTAGCATGCTCTAATTTGTGACCCGCTATTTGTAATTCCGCTGGAGGACCTTCATCTTCCTCAATATTCTCCATCAATGCCTCAAATGTGTTGGACAAACCCACCTTTACCGGATCAATGGCCACCTGCTTTCTATCCCGACTCCCTCCGAAATCTCCTCGCCTGTGCTATTTTTTGTGCCACTCACACCCACTTCCGAGTTCGAAGAATTTCCTTTTCTGATCACTGGAACATATTGTTGCCTGGTATTGTTACTTTTGGTCTTTGATTGGCTACCTTCTCAACATTACCTAGTTCGAAACCCGGCCACCGCCCTTAATGCCTAGCTTCTTGCGACAAACACTTTCCTGATGCCCGAGCAAGGAACAAAAGTCACATATTTGAAACCTGGGTACTCAATCTTCTGCCAGAAACCTCTATTATTGGCCCTATCAATCCATACTCTGTTTGGTAATTTGTCCGCCAAAGTCATCTCAACACACACGCGGGCAAATCCCGGGCGCGATAAACATCTAGTATGGTCATCCATTCTCAATAAAACACCAAAAGAATTGATAATTGCTTTTAAATAGGGGGATGAAAAAGATGTAAAGGTAAGTTAGGCAACTCTACCCACAGTGGCACCGATATCGGGTCCTCCTTCAGACTGAAACCATCATGCCAGCGGAAAGCTTTGAACCGCACTCCACGAATCAAAAAAAAATCTCGCGACAATACTTTTTTTGCTTCCTCCTCCGATTGAAGACGAACCAAAACATGTG